>PISX010011891.1:0-63020 GCA_004024625.1 Mellivora capensis | reverse complement strand
TGGAGGTTCCTCAAGAAGTTAAAAATAGAGCTTCCCTATGACCCTGCAATTGCGCTACTGGGTATTTACCCCAAGGATACAGATGTGGTGAAAAGAAGGGCCATCTGTACCCCAATGTTTATAGCAGCAATGGCCACGGTCGCCAAACTGTGGAAAGAACCAAGATGCCCTTCAACAGACGAATGGATAAAGAAGATGTAGTCCATATACACCATGGAGTATTATGCCTCCATCAGAAAGGATGAATTCCCGACTTTTGTAGCAACATGGAAGGGACTGGAAGAGATTATGCTGAGTGAAATAAGTCAAGCAGAGAGAGTCAATTATCATATGGTTTCACTTATTTGCGGTGCATAACAAATAACACGGAGGACATGGGCAGATGGAGAGGAGAAGGGAGTTGAGGGAAATTGGCGGGGAGATGAACCATGAGAGACTATGGACTCTGAAAAATAACCTGAGGGTTTTGAAGGGGCGGGGGTTGGGAGGTTGGGGGAGCCTGGTGGTGGGTATTGTGGAGGGCACACATTGCATGGAGCACTGGGTGTGGTGTAAAACTATGTATGAATTCTGTTACGCTGAAAAGAAATAAAAAAAATAAAATAAAATAAATAAAATAAATAAAATAAAATAAAATAAAGTAAGAATTCCAGCATAATCAATGAGATTTACTACTAGGGACTTTGGGAAACAGGACAGGGATAAAGGGTCCTCATCTCCAGAGGCAAAAGAGTCATAATACTTGGTACAGACTTCCATCAATGGCTTTGTTATTGACTTGTTGTATGACCCTGGACCCACATATCCCTGTGCTAGTCTCCATTCTTTTATAATAAAATGAAGAAGACAGTCTGTCCTCCCTAATTTGCAGGCTGGTGTGTGAGTTAGATACAAGGAGAAGGCTTTCAGTATCAGAAATCCCTGAGCAAACATATGGCATAGCTTTCCTTACTTTGGGTTGAGCTGGAATCTTGGGGCTACTTCACGCCACTGTCTCACATTTCTGCCAGCTTTGGTCCCTTTCTCAGATGGCAGCTCTTTTGGGAGAAGAACAAAGCTAGAGGAAAGACACTATTCACCTTCAAGACTTACTATAAAGCTATGGTAATCAAGATTTGTGGTATTGGTGAAAAATAGATCAAGGGAACAGAATAGAGCTAGAAAGAAAAAAAGAAAGAAAGAGAGAAAGAAAAGATAGCAGCCAGAAACAAACCCACATATACAGTCAACTGATCTTTCACAAAGAAACACAATGGAACAAAAATAGTGTATTTGACAAATGGTGATAGAATAATTGGCCATTAACATGCAAACAAATAAAAAACAAAAATTAAAAGAGAATTTAGACACAGCTTACACCCTTCCAAAAATTAACTCAAAGGATCACAGACATAAATGTAAAATGTGAAATTTCAAGACTCCTTGAAAACAACACAGAAGAAAGTCTATATGACCTTGGATTTGATGATGACGTTTAAGATACAACACAAAAGGCATGATCAATGAAAAAGGCTTGAAAAACTGGACTTCATTAAAATTAAACATTTCTTGTTCATCATCACTAGCAATCAGGGAGATTAAAATTAAGACCACATTGAGAAACCACCTTACACCAGTTAGAATGGCCAAAATCAACAAGACAGGAAACAACGTGTGTTGGAGAGGATGGTGGAGAAAGGGGAACCCTCTTACACTGTTGGTGGGAATGCAAGTTGGTGCAGCCGCTTTGGAGAACAGTGTGGAGATTCCTCAAGAAGTTAAAAATAGAGCTTCCCTATGACCCTGCAATTGCACTACTGGGTATTTACCCCAAAGATACAGATGTGCTGAAAAGAAGGGCCATCTGTACCCCAATGTTTATAGCAGCAATGGCCAAGGTCACCAAACTGTGGAAAGAACCAAGATGCCCTTCCACGGACGAATGGATAAGGAAGATGTGGTCCACATACACTATGGAGTATTATGCCTCCATCAGAAAGGATGAATACTCAACCTTTGTAGCAACATGGACAGGACTGGAAGAGATTAAGCTGAGTGAAATAAATCAAGCAGAGAGAATCAATAATCATATGGTTTCACTTATTTGCGGAGCATAACAAATAACACGGAGGACATCATGGGGAGATGGAGAGTTGAGGAGTTGAGAAGGGAGTTGAGGGAAATTGGAGGGGGAGATGAAGCATGAGAGACTATGGACTCTGAAAAACAACCTGAGGGGTTTTGAAGGGGCAGGGGGTGGGAGGTTGGGGGAGCCAGGTGGTGGGTATTATGGGGGGCATGCATTGCATGGAGCACTGGGTATGGTGCAAAAAGTATGAATTCTGTTACACTGAAAAGAAATTAAAAAAAATTAAACATTTCTGTTCTGTGAGAGACTCTGTCAAGAGAATGAGAAGATAAGCCACAGACTGGGAGAAAATATTTACAAAAGACATCTGATAAAGATCTGTTGTCCAAAATATAGGGAGAACTAAAAATTAACAGTAGGAAAACAAAAAAACTTGGTTAAAAAATGAGCCAGAACTTAACAGACACCTCACCAAAGAAGGTAGACAGCAAATAACTATGAGAAGATTCTCCACATCATGTGTCAGCAGGGGAATGCAAGTTAAAATAATGGTACCATGACACACGTAGTAGAATGGCCAAAACCCAGAAAACTGACAACACCAAATTCTGGCGATTATGTGGAGCAACAGGAACTCTCATTCACTGCTGGTGGGAATATAAAATGGTAACAGTTACTTTGGAAGACAGCTTAGCAGTTTCTTACAAAACTAAATATACTTTATATAAATATATAAAAAAATATATATATATATGAAAAGAAATTATATATATATTAGATATATATTCTGAAAATTCTGAAAAGAAAATTATTATATATGTATATATATAATAATACATATATATTATATAAGATAAATATAATATAAAAAATATAATTATTATATATAATTATATATATGCGAATATATATATGCGAATAATATAATAATATAAAATAAAATAAAAAATAATATAAATATAATATAAAAAATACATATATATGTATATATATGTAAGAATTACATATATACATCTATATGTATATATATGTATATACATAATATACATACATATGTATATTATGTATATATGTACATATGTATGTATATTATGTATATACATATATATACATATACATGTATATATGTAATTATTACATATA
This sequence comes from Mellivora capensis, assembly GCA_004024625.1. Classification (NCBI taxonomy): domain Eukaryota; kingdom Metazoa; phylum Chordata; class Mammalia; order Carnivora; family Mustelidae; genus Mellivora; species Mellivora capensis. The sequence continues at coordinate 59,809 of PISX010011891.1, read as the reverse complement.
TATACATATACATGTATATATATAATAAATACATGTATATGTATATATATAATTATTACATATATATATACATATATGTGTATATATATAATAATTTTCTTTTCAGCGTAACAGAATTCATAGTTTTTGCACCACACCCAGTGCTCCATGCAATTCATGCCCTCCATAATACCCACCACCTGGCTCCCCCAACCTCCCACCCCCTACCTCTTCAAAACCCTCAGGCTGTTTTTCAGAGTCCATAGTCTCTCATGGTTCATGTCCCCCTCCAATTTCCCTCAACTCCCTTCTCCTCTCCATCTCCCCATGTCCTCTGTGTTATATGTTGTGCTCCACAAATAAGTGAAACCATATGATTATTGACTCTCTCTGCTTGACTTATTTCACTCAGTATAATCTCTTCCAGTCCCGTCCATGTTGATACAAAAGTTGCATATTCATCCTTTCTGATGGAGGCATAATACTCCAAAGTATATATGGACATCAAAGTATATATGGACATATATATATACATCTTCCTTATCCATTCGTCTGTTGACAGACATCTTGGTTCTTTCCACATTTTGGCGACCTTGGCCATTGCTACTATAAACATTGGGGTACAGATGGCCCTTCTTTTCACCACATCTGTATCTTTGGGATAAATACCCAGTAGTGCAATTGCAGGGTCATAGGGAAGCTCTATTTTTAATTTCTTGAGGAATCTCCACACTGTTCTCCAAAGGGGCTGCACCAACTTGCATTCCCACCAACAGTGTAAGGGGGTTGCCCTTTCTCCACCATCCTCTCCAACACACGTTGTTTCCTGCCTTGCTAATTTTGGCCATTCTAACTGGTGTGAGGTGGTATCTCAATGTGGTTTTAATTTGACTCTCCCTGATGGCAAGTGATGATGAACATTTTTTCATGTGTCTGATAGCCATTTGTATGTCTTCATTGGAGAAGTGTCTGTTCATATCTTCTGCCCATTTTTTGATATGATTATCTGTTTTGTGTGTGTTGAGTTTGAGAAGTTTTTTATAGATCCTGCATATCAACCTTTTGTCTGCACTGTCATTTGCAAATATCTTCTCCCATTCCGTGGGTTGCCTCTTTGTTTTGTTGACTGTTTCCTTTGCTGTGCAGAAGCTTTTGATCTTGATGAAGTCCCAAAAGTTCACTTTTGCTTTTGTTTCCTTTGCCTTTGGAGACATATCTTGAAAGAAGTTGCTGTGGCTGATATCAAAAAGGTTACTACCTATGTTCTCCTCTAGGATTCTGATGGATTCCTGTCTCACATTGAGGTCCTTTATCCATTTTGAGTTTATCTTTGTGTACAGTGTAAAGAGAATGGTCGAGTTTCATTCTTCTACATATAGCTGTCCAGTTTTCCCAGCACCATTTATTGAAGAGACTGTCTTTATCCCACTGTATATTTTTTCCTGCTTTGTCGAAGATTATTTGACCATAGAGTTGGAATTTTCAGTGGAATTTTGATTCCAATGCAATTAAAAGTATAGATTGCTCTAGGCAGTATAGACATTTTAATAATGTTTATTCTTCCGATCCAAGAGCATGGAATGGTCTTCCGTCTTTTTATGTCTTCTTCAATTTCTTTCATGAGTGTTCTGTAGTTCCTCAAGTACAGATCCTTTACCTCTTTGGTTAAGTTTATTCCCAGGTATCTTATGGTTCTTGGTGCTATTGTAAATGGAATCGATTCTTTAATTTCCCTTTCTGTATTTTCATTGTTGGTGTATAAGAAAGCCACTGATTTCTGTACATTGACTTTGTATCCTGCCACATTACTGAATTGCTGTATGAGTTCTAGTTGTTTGGGGGTGGAGTCTTTTGCGTTTTCCATATAAAGAATCATGTCATCTGCGAAGAGAGAGAGTTTGGCTTTTTCACTGCCAATTTGGATACCTTTTATTTCTCTTTGTTGTCTGATTGCTGTTGCTAGGACTTCTAATACTATGTTGAACAAGAGTGGTGAGAGTGGGCACCCTTGTTGTGTTCCTGATCTCAACGGGAAGGCTGTGAGCTTCTTCCCATTGAGGATGATGTTTGCTGTGCATCTTTCATAAATAGATTTTATGAAGTTCAGGAATGTTCCCTCTATCCCTATACTTTGAAGCATTTTAATCAGGAACGGATGCTGGATTTTGTCAAATGCTTTTTCTGCATCAATTGAGAGGACCATGTGGTTCTTCTCTCTTCTTTTATTGATTTGTTCTTTCACATTGATTGATTTGCGAATGTTGAACCACCCTTGTAACCCAGGGATGAATCCCACCTGGTCATGGTGGATAATATTCATATCGATATGACTCTTTATCTTGATTAATAGTTTTCTTATGTAATTGGCTGCTCCCATATTGGGGGCATAGATATTTACAATTGCTAGATCTTCTTGGTGGATAGTCCCTTTAAGAATTATGTAGTGTCCTTCTGTATCTCTGACTATAGTCTATAGTTTAAAATATAATTTATCTGATATGAGAATCGCTACTCTGGCCTTCTTTTGAGGCCCATTGGCATGAAAGATGCTTCTCCATCCCTTCACTTTCAATCTGGGTGTACCCTTAGGTTCAAAATGGGTCCTTTGTAGCCAACATATGGATGGGTCCTATCATTTTATCCAGTCTGCAACCCTGTGTCATTTTATGGGCACATTTATGCCATTCACATTGAGAGTGATTATTGATAGATACGTTTTTATTGACATCGTGTTACCTTTGAAGTCTTTCTTTCTGTAGATTGTCTCTATATTTCTGTTCAATGATATTCTTAGGACTTTTCCTCTTTCATAGAACCGCCCCCCCCCTTAATACTTCCTGCAGTGTTGGCTTGGTGTTCGCATACTCTTTGAAGCCTTGCCGGTCTTGGGAACTCTATCTCTTCATCCATTTTGAATGTCAGTCTTGCTGTATAAAGTACTCTTGGCTACATGTTCTTCTCATTTAGTGCCCTGAATATATCTTGCCAGCCCTTTCTGGCTTGCCAGGTTTCTGTGGACAGTTCTGACATTATTCTGAGGGGCTTTCCTCTGTACGTAAGGAGCTTCTTTGTCCTAGCTGCCCTCAAAAGAGTTTCTCTACAATTATAATTCCTCATTCTTACTATCAGGTGTCTTGAGGACTTTTGGGAATCTCTAATCTTGGGGGGAGATTGTTCTGCCTCTAGTACATGAACGCTGGTTCCATTTGCAAGATTGGGAAAATTTTCATGGAGAACTTGTTCCACTATATCTTCTAGACTTCTTTCTTTCTCCTCCCCTTCAGGGATTCCAATAATTCTGATGTTGGAACATTTCATGGCATCATTTTTTTTCCCTAATTCTGTTTTCGTGGCTTCTAAGCTGTTTGTTCCAGGCTTCCTCCTGATCCTTTCTCTCTATCTGTTTGTCCTTCAGATCACTAATTCTATCTTCTGTCTCAGTTACCCTAGATTTTAGAGAATTTAGATTCAATTGGAACTCATTGAGAGCATTGTGGACATCATCCCTGGTCACTTTCAGTTCTGCCCTAACATTGTGAACATCATCCCTGGTGGCTTTCAGTTCTTCCCTAATCAATTCTGTTTGGTCATCCATAGCTTTCTCCAACCTCGCTATTGCCTGGATAATTGTTAGCCTGAATTCCCTTTTTGACATATTGTCTATGTCGGTAGCCATTAACTCTGTTGCAGAATGCCCATCCTCTGAATTTTTCTTCTGCTGGGCATTCCTCCTCCTAGTCATTTTGGTGAGAGATGGCTGAAAGGATGTAGTTGGATGTATAGACCGTGGTGCAGTCAAGGTGCACCCTGGAACACTTCTGAGCAGTCAGGAGTCCCTACGCAGGGGCGCCTGGGTGGCTTAGTGGGTTAAAGCTTCTGCCTTCGGCTCAGGTCATGATCCCAGCATCCTGGGATCGAGTCCCACATCGGGCTCTCTGCTGGCGGGGAGCCTGCTTCCTCCTCTCTCTCTGCCTGCCTCTCTGTCTGCTTGTGATCTCTGTCTGTCAAATAAATAAATAAAAATCTTAAAAAAAAAGAGTCCCTACGCAAAGGAAAGAAAAAACAAAGAGAAAAAAGAAAAAAAAGACAGACAGAGAGAGAGAGAGAGAGAGAGAGAGATACAGGAAAAAAATAAGGAAGATAAAAGAGAAGGCTCACCCAGATGGCCCCCAAGGTAAGATTTATGAGGTATACAAACAAAAACAGACAAACAAAAAGACTGATAAAAGTATATGACAAGAGGAAAAAAATATATATATAGAAGCAAAATGAACAAAGAAAAAAAGATGTTCATCAAAAAGAACTCCAAGTATAAGATTTATCTACTACCAGGAGAAACACAAATACCCTGAAACACTGGTGGAAGAAAAAGATGGGAGAGTCGTTATAAATTCTCAGTGTGGGCGAGAAAGGTTATTTTGATTCTTCCTGGATGTATTGATATCTTTGTTAAAGGACTCAACTTTCCTAAGATAGTGGGGGATTAAAAATTGGTTTACCTATAGGGGTAGCATTAATTGGGGAAAGGGGATCACCTTGAAGTTTAACTCTATATGAATATTAAATAATAAAAATAAAGAAAAGAATGAACTAAAGTAAAATTTAAAAAAATTAAAAAAATAGAAAAGCAAAAGAAAAACACAGGTATAGGTATCAAAAATTTCAGGTTAAAAGGTTATTATGGAATTTGATGTACTGGACATCTCACTGTGATGGTAAATAGGCTAAAAAAATCTATATAAAAATAAAAAAAAATAAAAAAAAATGAACCAGAATAGTGGGAATGAATTAAAAATAAAAGTAGTATCTATAGGGCACCTGGGTGGCTCAGTGGGTTAAAGCCTCTGCCTTCAGCTCAGGTCATGATCCCAGGGTCCTGGGATTGAGCCCCGCATCGGGCTCTTTGCTCATTGGGGAATAGCCTGCTTCCCCCTCTCTCTCTGCCTGTCTCTCTGCCTACTTGTGATCTCTGTCTGTCAAATAAATGAATGGAATCTTTAAAAAAAAAGGTTGTATCTATGAAGTAGTGGTGGTTGTTCTCTTGTTTTTTTTTCCCCCCAGTTTGCTTTCTGGGGCAGGGGCCTGCCGCATGGGTTTTCAGGCAGTGTTTCCTGAGTTAAGTCCTCCCTCCCCCCTCAAGGGGGTGGGCTCTGAGGAAACCGGTTTTTCAGGCTTTTGTTCGCTGGAGGTTTTTATGTTTGTTCATTTTTTTTCTCTCTCCTTGGCGGCTCTTGATAGTTTTTGGAGGTTTAGAGGAAAGCAAACTGCACCCAGACTTCTCTCCAGAGAGAAGTCTCAGTCTGCTCCCCTCTGGGTGCTGCAGAGCACATAAGTTCCCCCTTGGCCCCTGGCAGAGCACGTTCCTAATCGCGGTCCCTTGGGACACAGGAACTCCTGCTTGTACCCAAAACCACAACAGCGGCAGCTGTTTGGGCAGCTCTGGACCGCCAGAGAGGTTCCAAGCAGCGATCACACACTGAGATTTTCCCGCTGGCCCGGGCTGGGAGTGCTCAGACTTTCCGGGTCGAGAGTGCTGGGCTGGCGCTTCCGCACACCTCTCTCAGGGGAGGTTGTGGGGCGCATCTCAGGCTCTGCTAGCACGGTGCGGCGCACACATGGGCACTGCAAAAAGGCTGTGTTTCTGCCAGCTGGCAAGGCTCCCAGCCCCTCACAGGAGCTGCACCCCACATACTCTTAGGAGCACTCGCTCGCAGCTCAGGGTCCAAGACCTGGTTTCTCCGCCGCACTCTCTCTGGCTCAGCGCCAGGGGTGGCTGTCCTCGGTCCAGAGACTTAAGCCCCTGTCCCTAACCGCCCTGATTCCAACAATTTCCCCCAGTGATCCTTTGCTCTTTTTGAGTGCTTTCTACCATACTCCAAGTTAATGCTGGTCCCCAGTCGTAGGGCACTCTCGTATTGGGGTATTACTTCTCAATGCGTCTCCTCTGGTGGCTCCCTCCCCCTTTTGTTTATCTTCTGATACCAGTCCAGTGTTCCCACTCCGCTTTACCTGCCCACTGGCGTCTTCTGCCCCCGTAGAGATCCAGACGTGTATAATTCTGATCTCAGGCTGATTTCATGGGTGATCAGAGTTCCTTGGTAGGTAATCAGCTCACTTTAGGGGACAGGTTGAAACGGCGCCTCTTCCTAGTTCCCTGCCATCTTGTCCCTTGAATATCAAAACTAAATCTACTTTTATTCATAAGATTCAGTAATCCCGCTACTTATTACTTACCCAAAGGAAGCTGAAAACTTATGTCTACAGAAAAACCTGCACGGATGTTTATAGCAGCTTTCTTCATAATTGCCAAAACTTGGAAGCAACCGAGATATCCTTCAGAAGGTGAAAGGATAAATAAGCTTTGTTCTATCCAGACTTCGGAATACTATTAGATGCTAAAAATATATGATCTATTAAGCCACAAAAAGAAACGGAGGAAACTTAAATGTGTATTACTAAATGAAAAAAGCCAGTCTGAAAATGTGATATACTTAATGATTCCAACTATATGACATTTCAGGAAGGGCAAAACTGTTGGGACAGTAAAATGATCAGTGGTTGCCAGGGATTAAGGAAAACCATGGCAATGAATAGACAGGACACAGGGAATTTTTAGGGCAGTGAAACTCCTCTGTATTGATACTATACAGATTGATAAATATCATTATACATTTATACCATAGAAGGTATAACACTAAGAGTGAAATCTAATGTAAACTATGGACTTTGGGTAATAATGGTGTTTCAATATAAATTCATCAGTTGTAACAAATACACCATTCTGATGTATAAGGTTGATGATGGGAGAGGCTATGTATTTGTGGGGCAGGGAGATATGGGAAATGTCCATACCTTTTCAATTTTGCTGTGAACCTAAAACTGCTCTGAAAAAAAAATGGGAAAAAATATGTGTCTCTATCTATCTATCTCAGAAGTCCTAGTCTTCAGTAAATCCAGATCATTTAATTCATTTAATGTTGCTATACCCCACCAGGGGTCCAAAGCGTGAGAGGCTTTTCATTCAGTTTGAAAGAAGACCCTGGGAAGCTTGTCATGGTGTAATTGGCAGGAAATCCCAGTTTAAAAAAAAAAGGAAAGCTAAGAGGATGTCAGGAACTTATATCAAAGAGGTCTTGTGAACTTCATTTTCATAGAAAGTTTGAAAGTTAAGCCCTTCTCTGACCAGCAGTGTGTGTGTATGTGTGTGTGTGTGTGTATATATATATATGGTATTTGTATCTATGTGTGCACACATGTGCATATGTGTGTATGTGTATTTTTTTTAAAGATGAAATAAAGCCTTTCTGCATTTCAGCCTAAAACATCCCCAAGTCCTAGGGAGCCCTTGTGACATTGTGAATATGCTTTGCTACATCACCAGCTTTCATAGGATGCTCCTGCCTCTTTTGTGCTGTGACCAAACACCAGCATTCTCCTGAGGGCTTCGTGTCCTTTTCCACCCTGCTGGTCAGAGATGGTCTTAACTTCCGAACTTTGTATGAAAATGAAGTTCACAAGACTTCTTTGATATTAGTTACTGACATCCTCTTTCCTTTCCTTTTTTTTTTTTTTTTAAACAGGGATTTCCTCCCAATTACACCATGACATACTTCCCAGGGGCTTCTTTCAAATTGAATGAAAGGCCTCTCAGGCTTTTTCCATTTGGGCCTCTGGTGGGGTATAGCAGGATTAAATGATCTGGATTTCCTGAAGCCTAGGACTTTTGACATCTGTCTTTGCAGGGGGTGCTGTTGGGATGGCTACTCAAGTCAGGTAGCAATGGTCTGCAGCACTCCCTCCTGCCTGCATCATGAGCTCACTGTATCACCGTGTACCATGAATGGGGATGTTGTTGGTTCCTTCAGTGTGCATGCCAGGGACACATGAATAAAAAGGTCATTTGTGGGAAGAGAGAAGGCTCATATTTACAACCATTTTTTTTTTTTAGATTCATTGCCAAGTATAACACATAGAAAAACTTAATGCTCAAAGGGAAAAGAAACACACCCTAACTGGACATACAAGGCAGTCTGGAAGGCTTGAGAATCAAAGGTATAATAAGCATAATGTTCATACATTTTGTTTTTTAGTTTTATTTTAGTTTTTAAGTAATTTTAAAAAGATTTATTTATTTATTTGAGAGAGTGGGGAGGGGCAGAGGGGGAGGGAGAGAGAGAGAGAATCTCAAGCAGACTTCCTGCTGATTGTAGTGTCCTATGTGGAGCTTGATCTCATGACCCCAAGATCATGACCTGAGCTCCAATCAACTCAGATGCTTAACTGACTGAACCACCCAGGTTCCCCAAGTTTTTAAGTATTTTTAATTTTATTTTCTTCCAGCATTATTGATATAATTAACATATAAGATTGTGTAGGTCCAAAGAGTAAAATGTGTTGATTTGATACACTTATATTGCAAAATTATTATTACCATAGTATTAGCTAACATCTCCATCCTTTTACATAATTAACATTTCTTTTTTATGATGAAAACATTTAAAATCTCTTTTCTTAGTTACATTCAAGTATATAACACAGTATTATTAGCTATAGTTACCATGTTGTACATTACATCCTCAGAACTTATTTGTCTTATTACTGGAAGTTTATACCCCTCAACCACCAACTCCCTATTTCCCTCATCCCCCAGCTCCAGGTAACCACCATTCTACTCTGTTTCTACAAGTTCAGCTTTTTTAGATTCTATATGTAAATGATTTATGTTTCTCTCTCTGACTTACTTCACTTAGCATAATGCCCTCAAGATAATATGTAAATGGCAGGATTTTCTTCTTTCTTATGACTGAATAATATATATATACATATATACATAGGTATATATATGTGTGTGTGTGTGTGTGTGCGTGCGTATGCACACACACACATTTACATTTTTATCCATTCATCCACTCACTGAGGGACACTTAGGTTGTATCTATGTCTTGGCTGTTGTAAATAATGCTTCAGTGAACACAGGGGTACAGATATCTCTTTAGGATCTTGATTTCAATTTCTTTGGATATATATCTATAATTAGAATAGCTGGATCATATGGTAGTTCTATTCTTAATTTTTTGAGGACCCTCCATAATGTTTCCATAGTGTCTGCACCAATGTACAATTCCTACTAATAGCACACAAGGGTTTCCTTTTCTTCACATCCTCATGGATGCTTGGTTATCTCTGGTCTTTTTGATAATAGCTTATTTGGGATCTTTAAAAAAATTAAGCAACTGCTCTTTCTGTAATTTCAAAAATGGTGTATATGTTCTCCTCTTCCTTAGATTCCATGACTTCTCCTTCCAAAGATCAAATACTTCAGTGGTTTTGCAGGAGTCATGCCCCCATTTCTTCCTTGATGGGAGAGCTCCATTTTTGAGCCATGATGCTAAGTGCCTGGCTCCAAAGGGTGACCATGGCCGGTCTGAGTCCCGAGGGCAGTATCACATCATCTTCCTGAATCCTCACTTTACCAACCTCCTTCAAAGCTGGGGAAGATCCATTTTGGCCAATGAGTCTTTTTTTTTTTAATATAATGTTCAATGATTCATTAGTTGATTATAACATCAAGTGCTTATCATATCACATGCCTTCTTGGCCAATGGAGTCTTAAGATATTCATCAGTTGGTACTGATGGCTTCTGGGAAGTGTTTTTGCTTTCTGACAAAAGGTAAGAGAAACTGAGAGAAGGAATCCTTGCTAGCTCATGTGGTCATGATGTCTGGAGTGGTGACAGCCATTTTGGGGCTATGAGGCAATGGGTAGGAGGATGACAAACAGTACATGAAGAGTGGAGAAAGGATAGACATCCTTGTGTACTTGAGCCAACACCAGCAACTGCCCATGTTCAGATGTCTTATTACATGAGCCAATAATTCCTATTTTTAATCTGTTAGACTAGTTTTCAGGTGCTGACGACCAAAGCATTCTTGCCTGACACCAGCTCCACACTGTTTTGTTGGAACACCCTATGTTAAAGAGTGTGGGAGTTATTTCTGGAAATGTATGAATCCAGTAACACTCCATTTAGCATCACCCCTATGGAAATGCATCACTGACACTGCCATTTATTTCTTTTTTTTAAAATTTTCTTAAAAGTTTAATTTATTTTTTATTAACATATAATGTATTATTAGCCCCAGGGGTACAGGTCTGTGAATTGTTAGGCTTACATACTACACAGCACTCACCATAGCACATACCCTCCCCAGTGTCCGTAATCCAACTGCCCTCTCCCTACCCCCACTCCCCCTGGCAACCCCCAGTTTGTTTTGTGATATTAAGATTCTCTTATGGTTTGTCTCCCTCCTGATCCCATCTTGTTTCATTTTTTCCTTCCCTACCCTGCAAACCCCCCATGTTGCCTCTCAAATTCCTTGTATCAGGGAGATCATTTGATAATTGTCTTTCTCTGACTGACTTATTTCACTCAGCATAATACCCTCTAGTTCTATCCATGTCGTTGCAAATGGCAAGATTTCATTTCTTCTGGTGGATGCATAGTATTCCATTGTATATCTATACCACATCTTCTTTATTCATTTATCTGTTAATAACAAAAGCCAAACTATGTCATATATTTCTTAAGCTTAATGTTGAAGTGTTTCTGGGTCACAGACAGGGTACAGAATGGTGAGGAGGACAGACGTGAATGAGAATGAGGTGTGGAGGATTATTGAGGTCTTAAAATGGCTCCATTGGTGGATAAGACTGTGCACACTCTCTTGATGCTCATGTGGCAGGTTGTATTTTCCACACATGGCCACAATGATATCTTTGACCACATAAACTTTTCCAGAATCTTGTCACATCCCCATCAGGATGTTGAACACATGCCCCTTTTCTTTGGTCTGTGGAGGCCTTTGTGAGGGTTTCAACCAATAGACTATGGAGGAAGGGGCACACCGAGTTAAGGATAAGTCATGCAATTGCCTTGCATTCCTCATGGGACATTTGCTTGTGGATCCCAGCTGCCATACTGTGAGGAAGCCCAAGCCCCAGCACCCTGAAGAGAGCTGAGGTACCTCAGCCCTGCCTGAGCTCTGAGAGAATGGTGAGTGCAACACCTGGAAATTAATCTCTTCACCCATGCTGAGTTTCTCTGGCTGACACTGCATGGAGCAGAGATGAGGCCCCCCCACCATGCCCTGACCAAACAGCAGGTTCCTGAGAATGATAAATGAATGTCATTGGTTTTAGCAGGAATAACTCGGAGGGCTAATCTTTTACTTTGGCAAAACTTGCACCAGCTTAAAATCGCTTAAAATCCAGAATGTATTTTAGCCATGAAATTCATCTTATGTTTGCTTATTTTTGTTAAAGCAATTGTGTTATCTCCTGCAAATAAAAGCATTCCCCAAGGAAAATAGACTGTCCATGGTAGACAGAGAGAACACTTGGAGTAAGCCATCCAACAGGTGACAGTATGTTACAGGCAGTAAACTGATGCTCAGTGGCTGGGGGGATCAGAGGTTGCAGTGTTCCACCTGCTGAATGACATAATGGAGGAATACCAAGTGAAGGACCCCGAGCCTGCCCAGGGCCCAGGTCCTTTTTTTTTTTTTTTTTTTAAGATTTTATTTATTTACTTGACAGAGAGAGATCACAGTAGATAGAGAGGCAGGCAGAGAGAGAGAGGGAAGCAGGCTCCCTGCTGAGCAGAGAGCCTGATGTGGGACTTGATCCCAGGACCCTGAGATCATGACCTGAGCTGAAGGCAGCGGCTTAACCCACTGAGCCACCCAGGCGCCACCCCCCCCCCCCAGGTCCTCTTCTGTCTGGTCCCTCTGCAGGCTGATTCCTCCATAAATGCTCTGCAGATTTCTAAACTCCAAACAGCATCCTTGAGGTCCCACCTCCCCCAGCCACCATGTGCTTTTGGGTGGCTGCCCTGCACTGCTCCAATCTCCACTGGACTGCATCATTTGCAGGAATCCTATCTGAGACATGTCCCTTTCCAGGAAGCCCCACCACTCCCAAGCCAACTTGGCTGCTTCACTTCCCCCTATGTGGATCCCTATATGGACCCTGTACTTCCTAAGGATGCTCTAGGCTGACTGGCCGCATTTATGGCATTGGTTAACTGAGGCAGTGGGCATTACATGAGACACGACTCTGTCTGCTCATGAGAGGTCCATGGCTGCCCCTGAGGGAACACTTGCTTCTCTAGAGACAGAGCCCCAGGGTGATCCTGTGGGGAGATGAGGTTGCAGCTCCCCCCATCCCATGTCATCCTATGTGTAAGAAAGCAGGGTAGCCATTCCTTTCTCTAGAGTCAGCTCCTCTCCCAGGACCCTAACAGCCTCCCGTGGAAAGCTATGACCTTGTGTTTGCTGGGAAGAAGCCTGCCCAAGAAAATCTTTTTGCTAAGATCTGCCTGGCACCCCGAGATGAATCTACCACTTAGTGTCTGTAACTTCTCTGGAATTTGTAATAAGTTGGGCTTTGACAAACCCCTTTTATTTCCACAAAGCTTAATTCAAGAAATGATGTTCCTTGATCAGTCTGCACATCAATTTTCAGCCAGAGTGTGCCGTGAAATTGTCTCTTCTCAGGTCAAGCTGGCTGCACCAGGAATTAGCCATTTCGAAACAAGATGTAAGCGGCTGCAGGTTTATTGTGACTGGTGATTCCTGGGAAATGGCGCCTTCTTCATACTCAAATCTTCACATTCACTGCTGAAGCCATGGGATTTCCAGGATAAATGAGTTAAGAAAGTTCTTGTGTTATGAGTTGTTTACCTTTTCCTTCTGTATGGAGCCCCTGACTTGGTCAGAGAAGGGGATTAGATAGCACGTGTGCACAAACTCCTACGCACATATATGTGCACATGCATGCACAATGCACTCGCTCACATGCATGCACACACAGAGACACATGCCTGCACACATGCACACATGCACATGATCCTCTCCACCCATGCCAGCTTCCAACGGAGAGTACATTTAGCCAACAAATAATTTATGGAGCACTGCCTGATACAGTGTAGGGCTGGTCAGTTGTCCTTGGGGGACAAAGCACTGAAGTGTAGGCTTAGAGATGATCCTGTCTTCTTGACTACTGATTCCTCAGCCAGCAGAATGGTGCACACAGGCTCCATAAACAGAGTGGGTGACTTCCTCCTTTGGTCCTATTTTGCAGATGAGCAAGCCAAGGAAAGGAAACCTCACATAGGCCCCCATTTTCTGATATACAGCTTTCCCTCTGTTGATGTGGCTGTAGGCAAGTCCACATAGAGACCCAGTGCTGCTTGGCCTGGACAGGGCTCTCTGGGGTCTGTCAGGTGCAGCAGGCCAAGGTTTCCCCCTGTTCTTCCATCATCAGTGCTGCCAAGGAGCCAGGCTCAGTCCCTGTGATGCTGTGTGTCCTGGTTGCAATGCCACCATGATTACAAGTCTGCACCCGTGGAGTTGACTGGCCCAGGCATTTGTCAAATGCACATAATTGGGCTTCCTGTGTTGAATGCATTGAAAGTCTGAACACAGATAGGAAAGGTGAATCTTTCTTCATTGGATGCACATTAATAAGGCCCTTCAGATGCAGGAGTTGTTAGTGGAACAACATCTTTCAGCAAATACGTGCATGGACGTGTGCTTATTTTTTATATCTTAGGGAGAGAAAATCCTTCTCTTGTAGACTGCATTCACTGGGTCTCCAGGGCTGCTGAGCCTGTGGACTTAAGGCTTGATTTAGTTCCCTGATTGCTGGCAAAAAAGCAAAATCCCTCATTCTAGAGGGAGGCTTCCTTATGAGAAATGCAAACGCCAGTGAGTTTGTTTATTCAGACTAATATAGTGAAGCCATAAGGGAAGATGCATTTCAGTCCCAGAGTCACATAGAAAGCAGTTTGCTGTCCCTCACGCATGCAGGGCAGATGGAGGGGAGATGCCAGGTAATTAAGAAAATGAACCTGGTCGTGGGGGATGGGGGGGCCCACAGGGAGCCTCGCAGAGGAGGAACAGGGCCTCTTCTCAGCAAAACCAGGGCCCAGCTGTGCCCTTTAGTGACTTTTAATTCCAGGATCCTTGCTGTCAGAGTCTCTGGAGTCCCTCCAGATACCAGGTAACTGCTGGTATCTCCTTGGCATCTCCTTGCCAAGGTGATGAAATACAGGTGGGTTGTCCACCCTCCTGAAAACAAACACTGGTCAGGTGACACAGGTGACTGCATGTCCCTGGCTTTGCAGGACAGAGGTCCTGTGTGCCAGTGGCTTTCACCATGCTGTCGCTGAAGGGCTTTTGGAGGGAGGAAGGCACAAGAAGAATTCCAGACCCCTCTTTAGAGCAACGCAGGGCACCCTCTTCTGTTTTATACAGTGGGCGTCTGTGTAAGAGTTCACAGAAGGAAGGAGTCCACTGAAAAACCACTTGCTGAGTTGTGAGAGCACTCAGGAGCGTGAGGATTTCGGTGGCCATGATTCATATCCAAATGGCCTTTTGCATGCCCAGGTACCATAAGGCACCTTTGATGGACCCGTGCTTGGCTTGAGGACTGTTATTGTGGTGGGATCCCTTACAGATGGCAAGCCAAGTGCACAGACCCCAGGGAAGTGCAGGCCTCCTGGGCTGGGGCCAAGGATGGCGTGTCTACCTTAGTCAAGGACTAGGGCAGAGAGATACATATTCATTCTTCTTTTGCTCCTTGTCCCTTTTCCCTCCAACACTGTTTTATAAGAAGTGGTGAAAGGAAGGGTGCCATCCAGGAGCTGGAGCTGCTCCCTCAACCCTTCTGGAGTCCTCCTCATCCCTCTCCTGGTCAAGGGTAGCCTGAAGATAGAAGCACTGTTTTTGGTCACATGGAGAGCCCTCCGGGTGTGCCACGCCCTCCTCTCCCCTTCTCAGGCCCAGAGACCTAAGGCTGTGGGGGATGAGGTCCCAGTGGGTGGACCGGGGTGACCAGTGTAGAGATAACTGTGGATAGCAAAGCTCTTGTGGGATGGGATGTGGGGCCTTCTTTATCTTGGGGAGATGTCACCTGTCAGAGTCCTGTCCCCTGAGTGTGCAGCTCCAGTGTGGGGGAAGGTGAGAGCAGATGGCGGCCCCTGTTCTCAGACCGTCGATGGGGGGGCACATTCTTACCAAGCCCTTCTTGGCAACCCCACTTCATTCTGGCTTTGACTCCAGATAAGCACCAGGTGGGTCTCAGCCCCATGTAAGAGTGATTTGGTGATGCCCGCTCAGCGATGTGCTGGTTTGTGGGTCAAGAGCCTCTGTGTTGGCTAGTTTGTATGTTCAAATATATACATATGGTTAAAATATCTGTGGAAAGAGAGGGGATATTCGACACACAGAGTTGAATATATTTATTTAAAAATATATATTATTTTAATATGAATAACTTCTTCCTGTGTAATTTTAATTCTTATGTTTTCCCACTGTCCTTACAAAGGCAGGGGGGGTTGATGGTAGTTAAGGGGGGTGTGAGAAACCCTCACAAGTTTCCCCCACCCTGAGCTGACATTGTGCTGGGTGTAAGGACGCTGCAGGGAACAAGGTAGGGACCTTCTAGCCGAGAGGAGCCACTTAATGTCTGGGTCAGGGGATGGGGACCTCAGGGGGAGGTCTGGGGTCTTGGAGCAGTCCTGGAAGTCAGGGAAGGCCCCAGAGCAGGGGGAAGGGGGACAAAGTGCTGCAGAATCTTGGGTTTTTAACTAGTGCCTTTAGGGTACCATGCCCGAGACCAAGCACCATGTTCTCTAGCCTATGGGTCACTTTTGTCATATAGGGACCCTGACAACCAGACTTTCTATTTGCCCTGAGAGTGGGTGTGGCACAGGCATAGGGAGGTAAGGACACCTAGCTAGCAGACATTAAATTCTGAGAAGGTTGTGAGGAATGATGAGTGGAGGGTGACAAGGCCTAAGGCCCCTCTTCCTCTTCTCTCCTCCTCCTCCTACCTCCTCTTTTTACCTCTTGTTCTCCTCTTCTCCTTCTCCTCACCCTCTCCCCACCTCCTCCTCCTCCCATCTCTTCCTTCTCTGACCCCCTCTTCTCACCTCCTTCACTCCTTCTCTTCCTCCTCTTCCCACCTTCTCCTCCTCCTCCTTCTTGGATGTAGACTCAATTTATTTTTATAATATTTGATTTCAAAAGACTAAGGCCAAACTAGCAAGGAAGATAGAGGGTAGAGGGACTTCAAAGACTGACCCAGTCCTCTCACTTTTCTTCCCAGATGCAAACTTAACCCAACCCAAACTAGACCACACTAAACCAAAACCATACCAAACTGCCCTGAGCCAACAGAAAAAAACCGGACCAAGGTCTCCTAAAGTGGTGTGGATGCACAGGAGTGAGTCATCCATGGTACCTTCTGGAGGAAGTTAAAAATAAAACGAACTAGAAGCATGAGGAGAACTGTCAGCACCAAGGGCAAATGCATCATCCACTTGGTCCTGGGAATGGGGTCTCTTGTCCTGCCTTAATGTAATAACGGTGGAAGGGAGGATTTGGATGATTCTTGCTGGTTTGATTTCAAGGCTAAGATTTGGGAGAGATTTTTCTTGAAATCTTTACTGGATAACATGAACGGGTCAGGACACATCAATGCTATTCTTCCTCACGTTTTATCGCTTTCACACTTGTAAAGTTAAAAATGTCAAAGTCATGGGATGGGGGAAATCAAAGCTCTTCTACAAGTAAGACCTACCTTGGGGAATTGGAAAGACAGGTAGTAAATGGGAGGTCTCTCCCCCAGGTGACCCTGGAGGACTGTGTGGCAGCCTATGTGTGCAGGAAATGCAGTCTGAGCCATGCACGCTGTGGAGATGTCAGTAAGCAAGTCTTTTAATCAGACTCACTCATTAATTTGCTGTCTTGGATGACTTGCTTTGCACCAGGCTAGCTAATGAAGTGAGATTTGGGTATCATGTGCAATTATCAATGTTTTTTGACCCAAATGCTGACATTTTCTTGGGACCTCCATGCTAGTGATGAGCATATACAAACAAGTTCTTGGAGCATTTCACAAAAATCAAAGTGGAGGCCGTTCACAGCATTTTATGGGCTTTTGTAAGTCACCAGTGACTAATGAGGGTCAGGTCAGTTACTCACCCGGCAGACTGAAAACAACTCATACTCCCGAGAAGAAGCCCGTCTGGAGACTTTTATGACTCCAAATCCAATGCCAGGCAGCACTGATCTGCTGTAAGATTGTAAGATGTTTGTGGGAGTCACGTCGTTGGAGAGGGTGTGAGGATGATCCCATGGCTGTTGTTTTATGGTAGTGCTGTTTGAGGGCACCTGTAGAAATGCAGATTCCTCAGCCCTACCCTAGACCAGCGGAGTTGGGATCTCTCGGAGTGGGCCCCAGGAATTGTTCCTGTACACACACTCCCATGTACATCCCACTTGCCTGGAGTTAGCAGAGAAATTCTGGTGACCTCATGCCATCAGAATGCCCATGGAAAATGACAGTTGACAGGATACAGAGGAGCTGGCACAAGTCAGACTCTGAATGCTGAGTCACAAGCTGATGTGCAAGAGATGGAGGGTGGAATTGGCGTTGGTCCCTTGTCCCTTGTGGGTATGGGGAGGATCAGCTGAGGGTGTGAGAGCAGCTGCCTCATGGGCAGATCCAGGTCACCTGGCCTTGGGGATCCAATAGAGAGCAGCCCTGGTCTCTGAGGCTAGGCAAAGACCCCTCATCCCCCCTCACCTTGCTGCCTGTCCCTGACCTGGTCTCTGACTTGCTCCTGTCTGCTTGGAGATGACTCAGACCCAGAGACACAGAGACCCCCAGGGGCTGGTCCCAGGCTTAGGGGAGGTCATGGTGGCTCCACCAGGGGTGATAGAACATCTGGTTGGCAGGAGGAGATCCAGGAGGATGAAACAGACATGTGTCTTGAACAGCAGGTCACAATACCAAGAGTGGGGCCCGGTTCCCACCATAAGACAGTGACTGTCTGTCCCCATTCACGCTTGCCTTCTCACATTTTCTTGATGTGAGCCTAGGTATGGCCATAAGACTCAGTTCTGGCCAATGTGATGAAAGTGAAGTGTTTTATAGGGCTTTCAAACAATCTTCTTAGAAAACAGGCTTTCTTTTTTTCTTTTTCTTTTTTTTTTTCTTTTCCTATCTCCTTCCTGCTGCCTAGAATGTAGGTGTGATGGCTGGGGCCTAAGCAGCTATCCTGGCCTATTATGTGGTTTGCCAAGAATGTGGAGCAGCAGGACATACAGGTCCATAATACTTTGGACTTGACAACTAAGACCTGCCTGTCTCTGTTCTTCCTTTATGCATGAGAAGGACATATCTATCTTGTTCAAACCACTGTTTTGGTGCACTTGAACCCAAAATGGACCAATCTAAGCTAATAAACATTGGCATCTGGTGGCAGGGATCTAGGCATGGACTCAGGAATCTGAGAAATATGTTCTTGCCCGCAAAGTACTGAACTGAAGAGAGGCCATACTCTGGCCTGGAACTGGTACAAGCCAGGAACTCCTCCAAAGAGCACAAGGAAAAAAGTCTACTACCTAGTACTGGGATCAGAAATTAGAGTAGTCTTGGTGATAGTGCTAGGCATGGAGTAGCTTGTGTCCTCCTGCCCTGCCTAGGGCAGTACAGTTCTCAGAGCAGGCAGGGATAATTAAAGTTGGAGCACCTGGGTGGCTCAGTCAGTTAAGCATCTGCCTTCAGCTCAGGTCATGATCTCAGGGTCCTGGGATTGAGTCCCATGTCAGGCTTCCTGATCAGTGGGGAGCCTGTCTCTCCCTTCCCCTGTTCCTCCCCTGGTTGGTAAGCTCTCTTTCTCTCTCTCTCTCTCAAATAAATAAATAAAATCTTGAAAAAAAATAGGCAGGGGTAGAGGTATACAGTCCCAGTTTGAAAATGAAGAGGGTTGCAGTGGCAGAGAGGCAAGCCAGGATCCCATTTCCTTATTTCACTCTTTCTGGAATTTTCATCTGTCTTGGCAGTTGGTTAATTCTTGTCCATGTTTCCATAATGGTGGTGCTAGGCCAAAGGCTGGTGTGTGTCTGAGGAACAACACTTGTTAGGTGGGTGCCCTGCAGGGCTGCAGTCTTCCACAGGGGCTGGACAAGCCGAACAACACTGAGCTCTCCAGTTGAACTCATACCCACAAGAAGTCTTGGGATGGATGGACTCACCTGGCTTAATAGCATATGGCTGTGATAACAAGCGCTCCTTGGAGCTGGGGACAGCCCTTTATCTAGTAACCCTTATTTCATTTAACTTGATCTACTTGTTGAGCCGAAATGAAGATTGTACTTGGAAAATTGTTCAAAGCTGCAGAACTAGGATTCAAACCAGAACTGGTCTCACTTGAAAGTCTGTGATCTTTTCCTATGTTGTCCTGTGCTGGGTCTCACTTAGCTCTGCCACTCGCTCGTCCATGTCACCCAGTCTTTACATTTCCGTGTTCTCATTCAGTGAGAGGAACAGACTAGATAAATTATCAAGATCCCAAGCCCTAGGACTAGAAGTTGAAACCTTATGCCTGCCCGATCACCCCATCTGGTACTGTGCTGCTCTCTAGAGAGCTTAGGAAGAACTTCTCTCTAGTCTTGTACAGGATATTGCTTGTTTCAGTAAATCTGTTGTCATGAAACAAACTTCCCCTAACTTGAGGATGGAAAGCAACACTCTATCATCTTAGGTATATGTATGCTGTGGTCCAGGATAAGGACACAGGCACAGTGAAAAGACTTGTCTCCATTGGACGATGTTTGCCTCCACACCTGGAGAGTGCAGCACTATCTGTGCCCTCCCTGTGGGGTTTCTTCTTGCAGGGTGGTGATGGGCTTCAAGAGGGAGTGTCTCAGTGGGTCGCAGGAGAGTCAGGCAAAGTGGTGTGGCTTTTTCTGACCCAGCCTTGGAAGCCATAGCTCACTTTGCATGCTCTGTTGGCCAAAACAGTTACAACCTACCCAGATTCAAGCCGAGGGACAGAGATCCCACTCCTTGCTGAGAGGAATGTCAAAGAATTGTAGGGCCCCTTTTTATGCTGTCATGGTAAAATGGTAAAGGCACACACTACACTCACGTACTCATGTCACTGTGATCTTAGTCATTGACTTGCAGGGGGCAAGGACATCAAATGGACTTCATGTAAGTTTAGTTATGTTGTCTCTCACTTGGTCCTGAGCAATCCTGCAGGTACGTGAACTTGGTATTGGGTTTGCTGTAGAGATGCTTCAACATCCTCTAGAGGGCTTATTGATGCACAGATTCCTGAGTCTCACCTCCTGAGTTTCTGACTCAATGGGTCTGAGATGGAGCTTGAGAATATCACTTCTGAGATGTTTCCAGGAGAGGCTGATCCTGCTGGTCTCGGGATCAGCCCTGAGAACTACTGAGAACCAGCTATGGATGACCAACCAGGCCTCAGAACTTTGGAGGCTCCAATGATTAGAACGATGCTCTGCATGCATATTGATCATGCCCCATCAGTTAAAGAAATTGAGAACAACCCAGATATATACATTTTAAAGTTACACCTGAGCGTAATCACATATTAAATATTTATTTACATATTACATATTTACATTTATATATTGCATTTACATTTACATGTTACATCTACAGTTACATGTTAAATATTAAATTATTAATATAATTAATCACATATTAAATATTAATGAAACCTAATACACATATCTTATGTTACCAGTTTAAAATATATGTGAATAAAAAAGTTCTAGTATTTTCTTCCTGTATTCCAGGGCATGGCTTGGGAGCCTGCTGAGTGTCACAGCCTATACTGGAATCCCTTGGGCAGAGCGCAGTAAGTGTCTTCAAGGCCCGAAGGTTCTTGGTGCTCAAGCACGGAATTTGTCATTGTAGCTCATGAATATGCATTGAACACCGAATCTATGGAAGGCAGTGGGTTGGGCACAATAAGACATTCAAAGGAAGCGAAAAATTAATCTCACAACCTAGTTGCTACTTTTGAGTATTTATTTCTTGTCTTGTTTCAAAACGGATTTAAGGCAGCAGAACAAACTAGTTAGAAAGCTTATTAGCCCATAGACTGATAAGCTATAAGATCACATGAATGGTTCAAATGCCAATTCAACATTTATAAGATGCATGGCTTAGTGAGCTGTTATGGGCTGGACCATGTACATGCCCGCCAAGTTCCTAGGTTGAGGGCCTAACCCTCAGGACCTCAGAATGTGAGGTCTTCAAAGAGGTGACTAAGTTTAAACGAGATCACTGGGGTGGGCTGTCGTCAGATATGACTAGTGTCCTTTAAGAAGATGAGATGAAGGAGGTGCCTGGTTAGCTTAGTCAGTTAAGTGTCCAACTCCTGGTTTCAGCCCAAATCATGATCTCAGGGTCTTGGGATCGAGCCCCATGGGGCTCTGCACTCAGCAGGGAGTCTGTTTGAGATTCGCTCTCTCCCTCTGCCTCTGGCCCCCTTTTCTCCCGCTGCTCGCATGTGCGTATGCGCTCTCTCTCTCTCAGACAAATAAATAAACTTAAAAAAAAAGACAAAGAAGAAGAAGAGGAGATTAGGACAGAGACACACACAGAAGGAAGATCATGTAGAGACACAAGGAGAAGGAGGCCATCCGCAAGCCAGGTAGAGAGGTTTCAGGAGAAACTAGCCCTGCCAACACCTTCAGTGTGGATTTGTGGCCTCTAGAACTGTGAGGAAATTAATTTCCATTGTTTAAGCTACTCCATGTCTTGTACTTTGTTATGGCAGGCTGAGCGGACTCACACCCATTCACATCCATTTAGGCATAGAAAGCATTTTCATCGCTCTTGTGACTGGGAGGCTCAGGGCTGGGTCTGGAGGTCACAGCATCTGGGGGTGCAAGGATGTTGTCAGGCCCTGTCTTGCCCTCTCTCTACCCAGGCTCCCTCTGGGTCTGGCTGCTTCCCCACCTGCTATGGCTGCCACACATTTCCCAAGAGTCTGTCCCCACCTTACACATGGCTGTGCTGTGAAGGATCTGATGGTCCCCACCCCGGAGGCAGAGCCCCCTGCAGACCCACGACTGTATGCCCCTGTGGGCTGTGAGGGCCCATGTCTGTGTGCAGCAGCTGAAAGGGTGGGGTGGTGCCGAGTGAGGGATGGAGCCCACAAACCAAGCTACAGTCATGTGGCCAGACAACAGAATCTGGGGGACAGTTTATGTTATTTGCTAATTAAATGTTATTTAGTGATTATGAGTGTTATATATCACAGTGCAGAGCAACCCTAAATTATCCAACGAAGGGTTTAATATTCCAGGTTGATTTTCAGTGCTTTGGGGAGATTTTAATAAGTGCCACCCACAACAAAAGGTCCCATAGGGGTGCCTGGGCGGCTCAGTCATTAAGCATCTGGCTTCAAGCTCAGGTCATGATCCCAGGGTTCTGGGATGGAGCCCCATTGGGCTCCCTGCTCATCGGAGAGCCCACTTCTCCCACTCCTACTCACCCCTGCTTGTGTTCCCTCTCTCACTGTGTTACTGTCTGTCAAATAAAGAAATAAAATCTTAAACAAAAAATTAAAAAAGAAAAAAAAGAAAGTGTCTTGTGGTTAAATATGTTTTGAAAATCGTCATTAACCTCCTTCCTAGAAATTAAAAATGAATGTTCCCGAATTGAAGGCCCTGAGAATTCCACTTTGAAAGAAAACTCTTTAACACAGTTTCAGCCCAAGTTTTCCAAGTTCCTCACCCTCCCCTACCTGATTCTAGAAATCGACAGCCTGAAGGATGGAACTAGTGCTCCTGGAACCTGTCTTCCAGGGGGACGCGGGCTCGCACACACCTGCGGATCTCTGTGGTCATGGTCGGCAAGGGGGTCTCTATTTCAGAGCTCTGGAAACCAAGGCTCATGGACAAAGCCATGTGCCTAAGATTTCCCAGTGGGTGAGGCCTGTGGCCAACTTCAACTCCAGGTGTCTTACTGCCAACCTCTTTCTCTTTCCACTAAGTCCTGTAGGATACAGCTTCTATTATGCCTGCTTCCTTCCCCAACTCACACACAGTGTAGGGAGGAGGAGTTGGGGCTGGTACTCCAGTGAGAGGTTGTCTCCCTGTCCCTCTCCTTGTGGTCTTTGGTGTCTTCTTCCAGCTTGAAGTTTCCTCCTGAAGTGCTGCCTGGCAGTGCTGACCACAGTCACATCCGGCTCCTGACTGCCTCTGAGGTGAGATCCCTGGTGAAGAAACATGGCAGTGAGCCAGAGGTCCTCACTCCCAGCCCTGCGTCCCAATCAAGATGTCATGGGAAACAGAATCCTTTCTTCCCTTTTAAATTCACACAACTGTTTATAGAAAGGCTTTCAGACATTTCAGGATGCCTGCCATGCAGACCCTTCTGCTTCTACAGGCCCCTCTGGCCTTCGGGTGTCCCCCCTGCACAGACTGAGCAGGGGTGGCGGGCGAGGGGGCAACCCTGGTCTTTTGCAGTCCGAAGGCGGAAGTTTCGAAGTTCCCGAAAGCCTGCCCAGTGTCTCCCAGGCCCTGGAGTGGTTCTCTCTCGCTGCTTTCAGAAATGATTTCTCACTTCCCACCGGTTGCATGCCATCCCAGTTTCACAAAGTTTTACATCTGAGGGGAAGATCTAAGCATCTGGAGTCAGTGGCAGGTGGAAGCTGCGAAGCGGGCTAGGTGGAAAACGCGTGATGGCGAGCAACTCCTTCATCTGTGAAAGGAGCGGCTTCCATGAAAGCAGCCACTCCGATGATGGTAGCCCTCAGAAATGACCCCCTGGCATCCGCTGGTGCGGAAGTACAATACTTCTAGCAGGATGGGTACAGCAGCCACTCTCCTCTGTCTACAGAGTCATCCCCACAAGTCCCGCCACCCCAGCCACAGCCTCTCACACCTCAGGACCCTGGCCTCTAATTTCAAAGTGAGAGTGGGATCCAGCCTTGTAGCTTTTGGGCTTCTGCCTGAACCTGGAGCCAACAGCAAATCACACAGGGTAGTTATTAATGGACAAGTTTGTGGTGATAAGGATATCAACTAAATGAAAGCTAGCTCTGCTGTACACTGAGGTCATTAGTTCTGTCAGTGACATGCTTCTGTTCCAGGCCTGCTTCTGTTCAGGAGCTGGCTCTCAGACACTCAGTGTCTTTGATTTCCCAGAGTTGAGCTGATTTGGAAGTGCTGACTCACATTGGCAAAACTCACGTGAGATAGATGTATAAATCAGTCTGCTAATTTTCCAGGTGAAGTGAGAAATTCTCAGTAGAACAAATTTCTTTGGAAGTCTCTGTCTGCCAATACCTTCTCCCATGGCAAGTGATGTAGGAAACCAAAGTTTGAGTTGAAGCCTTTTTGATGAGCATAAAAACAGCACAGGGAGTGGTTATATGTTTTGAATGTTCACTAACAGTCAGCCTTTGTCATTCATCCTGATGTATCCATCTACACAACAAGGTTGGCTCATTAGGAAGTAAGACCATAACACTTGAAATTTATTGCTTGAGATCTCTAGGCTGAAAGTATAGAACACCCCTACCCAATACTCCATTTTCTGTTTTGTGTGGCTGAGTCCCTCCCCAGCTACACACGTGACAAACAGCTACCATCCATTTTCCCCATCTTCCTTTTAATAATGGAAGCCTCAAAAACTGAGTTTTTGGCCAGTGTGTAACCAACCATCCAGATATTGGTCCTGTGACCTGCTTCCATCCAAGAGGATGTGAACAGGTGTGCAAAGCTTCAGTCATTGGCATTTAAAATGGAATTCTGTGTGCCCCACTTTTCTTCCCTTCTCACCAGCTCAGATGTGGCTAAAATGGCATGAGGTAGCTTTGTCATGCCATATCATGAAGACAACACTGAGAAGCAATGTTTGTGTTCTTGGTACTCTAACATGCACACATTTTCACTACACACAGTTGTGTACATCACTTCCTCACCACCAACTTGTAGACTTCCACTCCCCCTAAGAAGCCCGTGTTCCATTTCCATGACATTTTTTGAAAACCTCTCCTATTCTTTTGATGCAGGAACATCTTTCTCTACTTCTTTATGCTGGGCTGATTTTATGCCTTTATTCTCTTTTTCTCCCCCAAATATGTCTGCTTGTGTTTGGGGCAGATGGGGGACAGGACATGCAAGGGACACTATGGTTGGAACAACCTCTGGCCCTGGCCTGGCCCCCTTTCCCAGGACAGACCCTGGCAGAGATGGGTGAGCCCTGGGGTGAACGTGTTCTAGGAGAGTCTCTCCTGTGGCAGAGCCTGGCGACTGCTGGCATCTCTTGTGGGCATCAGTCAATGCCCAGGGCTCCTCCCAATCCCCACCTGGCTAGCCTACCCACTCAACTCAGTTGGCTTCCTCTGGCCCTGGGAGAGGTTTGCTCTCTACCTAGGCCTCTTCCTCTAGGAACTAGAGGGAAGAAAGGTTTTAGATAATTACTTTTTGCACACAAGATAGTTCCTGTTTGTCAGAATATTAGTTGGTTACCATAGCAGTGACTCATGGAGACAGGGGGTTTCTGTCCCCTGGTTCTGAGATGAGCTGGGGGTTGGTTCCCTGTCCTTGTCTCTGGGTAATTTAGGCCAACAGCCTGAGGGTGGGAGAGAGAAAGCAATAAAGACTGTGTAATTAGTTTTCTTTATCTTTGCAAAGGCCCAGCTCATCACAAATCTTTCTTGGCCTCTCAATTTCAAAGCCAGATCTTATCACCCTTCTTCCTTCCCTTTATTTTTTCCTATTCCTTTATACCAGGTCAAGTTCAGGCTTTGAAAAAAGGAGCAAAGCTGGGTATGCTTCCTAGTTTCATAAATAAGAAGTAAAACTAGGCCACTCACTTTTCAAATTCCCTTATGTGAGACAAAAGTATCCCTGAAAACTGGCAGGATAACAACAAAAGAAAATGTTGGTTTAACTTTTTTTTTTTTTTTAAACATTCTGGTGGGCAGGTGGAGTTGGAGTGGATGGCAAGCCATACTTGACCTCTGTCTGGTGTTGGGCCAGGACATGGCAGAGGGGCCCTAATTCTTAAGAACTATAAACTGCTCACAGCCCTGTGGATCAGCTTCCTCATCCCTAATCTCAGTTGCAGTTAAGTCAGTCACCTCAAATCCTCCTGCAGAGACTCAGATTGGCCTGACCCATACCCACTGAGGGCCGAGGGACAGACCTAGAACCATTTTATGGTGCCTCCTTTGCTTTTACTGAGGAGAGCATGGACCCCCGAGCTCAGGGATGTGGTAGGACGCTGGGCTCTCCAGAGGACAGGCTCTTGTGACTCAGGGCTCTGGTGGTGTTCTGCCTGAGACTCTGTTCCCTGCACATCATCCCCTAGGGGCCTCCTCTGCTGGGGGATGGGAGAACCTTGTGAGTCCACAGCCCTCCCCTCCCCGTCCTGTCTCCTTCCAATGCTGGGGGGCCTACCCCATGTGGGGTCATATGTCAGAGCTGGTGCACCCAGCAGAAGTGTGGCATTTGGAAAATTGCATTTTCAGCTGTAAAATAGTGAAGTTGTACTCTTAATTTATACCATATGCAATAAACTAAAAAGGAACCAGTTACCTTTAGCAAAAAACAAAACAAAACAAAATAAAATAAAATATTTAAGCGATCTACTGTCTCCCGTCTGTGTCTGGTCCCTGGGAGGCTCTGTGGTCCCTGAAGGGACACCTCCTCTCACCGCTCCACCCCCTTCCCCTGGTTTTAACCACACTGGTCTCTTCTCACTGAGTTCTGACTCTTCTAGAAAGGTTGGCTTAGAATCAAGGGGTGTGAAGTACACTAAAGACGGTGAGAGGGGTTCCTTTGAGGACATTAAAGGGGACTTGAGTTTGCAACTGAATTTAATTTCAATCCATTAAAGCCAGGATGAGGTGGGGGTTTTGCTGCTTAGGGGGTTTTTGCTGCACAGGGAGGCGAGTGGTCCCGTCTCTTTATCTGAAGCACTGTGGAAAGTTTCCTGGAATGCAAACAAATATGAATGAAGAACGGATGTCCGCATGGTTGATCCAGCAGAGCTTTTGATCAGTTTGCTGCAAGGGACAGAGGGAAGGAGAGGGGGAAGCAGGATCCATCCCAGGCTGCTTGCAATCACACCAGGGTAAGCAGAGATGGATGGCTGTGCTGTGGCCTCCAGGGAGGTCCTACTCTGGCTCATGAGAAAGATTCAGGGCTATGCTGCTGTCCCCTTGATGGTTCTTATCAACATGTGGTCATTACCACCTTCCTCCTCTTTGCCTAATTTTATACTGTAGGCATTGATTGGCTGATGGATTTGTATTTTTCCAAAGATTCTGTTTCCCTCTGCTCAGTGTTGATTCCACCTGGAACAGTAGTGGTTCCATGGGCACCGGGCTTTTAGTGGGGGGGATGTTCATTTCACCGTACAGTCTGGCCTGCTAGGGAGCCATGTGGGTGATTATTTAGGGTCCAGAAGAAGAGAAGACATGCTGTGAGGTGTGGGGAGAGAGCAAGAAATGGAGGATTTGGCAGGGGAGGTTTGAGGGAGGTGCCTCTGCCAACATGGAGACTCTGGGCAGCACCAAAACTTGCTTTCTCTCTCTTGTTTGAAAAGGGTGTAGCCTGGAGCCAAGGCATTAGAGTGTGTTTGCAAGTAAGGAGAACCTAGAGGCTTTATGGTGGCCATTGCCCTCAAAGTGTTGGGTTTCTTTCCTTATCTGTGAAAGGAGGATACATACTCTTACTTCAGAGATTTATTTTGAGCAAAATCAGAGAATAAAGGTGAATATTGCTCTGAAGAGGATAAAATAACTGTGTCATATCTACTTTAATATTTATTCCCCTTGAAACTGTTGGATAGCAGGTCAGGCGAGGGGCTGAACCCTGAACCAGGCAGAGGCACTTGCACAGTCTGCGGGTCCCCCATCTCCATTCCAGGCACAGGATTGTTATTGCCTAAGTAGCTGCCCACCCCAGGGGGCATTAACTGTTCCCCAGCAGAGGGCATCCAGCTGCCCTTTCTGGCTGGCTTGTCCCACACAGACTTCTTGGGGGCATTTCAGTTATCAAAGTGGAAATTATCTGCAGTTATGGTGCAGGGGGTGCCCTTAGCCGCCCAGTGTCAGCAGCTGACAAAGCAGGCAGAGGTGCCTGTCACCGTTCGGGTGTGTGTGTGGGGAGGTCCTCAAAGACTCCTTCCACTCACTTCTCCATGGGATGGGACTTTGGGGGCTCAGGAGGCTGCAACGTGACCCCAGGACAGCCCCCTCCACAGGAGTTCCATGGGGTCTTCTTTCCTATACCTCATTCATTCATTCATTCATTCATTTTTTCTTTCTTTCACTGGAAGAGGTTCTACTGACGCTCAGCAGTCAGGTGGCAGGGTGGGTGGCACGCAGCAGAGGTGAGAGAAAAAGAAGTAAGGATGGAATTAACCGGCCTGCCCACGCATTGAATATTCAGTAAGTGCATGCTGATCACTGAGCTGTTGATGGAATCATTTGCAGATAACTAAGCAGACCCGTGGGGTGGGGATGGACAGATGGGCTTAAATGCCCCCTCCCACTGTGGTGACTCTTCCCTCTTGCCCTCTAGAAAAGCACTGTTCAGAGAAGGATCTGGCAGCTAGCTCTGTGGGGGAGCTACCAGCCACCCTCCTGCCTTCCCTGTCCTTTTCCAGACAGTTCTTGCTGCTTGTCATCCCCACAGGGATCTGCCTGAGTGCTAAGGAAGCAATGGGAACTGTCCCAGGAGGTGTCTGGCCACCTGGGTTCGGGTGGGAGCCAGGATCTCAGGAACATGTGGGTGGACTCCTGTTGATCTGTCCCCAAGTGACATCTGATCCTGTAGGAGAGGTCTGGATGTAGCCCTAGGCTGGAGCAAAGGTGGGACTTTCATGGAGACTGTAAGGGGGAGAAACAGGCCAGGATGTACAGAGTCATGGCCTGTTCTCCCAAACCCCTCAATGTTCAAGGAGACTCCTTCTCTCTAGGGAGAAGCAGTAGGTACATTAAGGAAGCATTAGGGGCTGGGGAAAGTTTTATTTGGATGGGTCAACAGTTCCAATAAAATAAGCAGAGGAATTTAGCACTTGGGTACCAGAACAGTTGGAAATCCCTTTAACAAGAAGCAGCCAGTTGAAAAATCAAAACAAATTTGATGTAGCAGGTGAGAGCCTTACCCGAGAACTGCCAGCCACAGCTGTCATGAACTTCTGGGGGGAGGAGACAGTGCTGACTAGGAGGCAGCAGCTGGGTGAGGTGCTGCTCTGCCCCGAGGTCTGGGAAGCCCGGGGTGCTGAGCTTGTGGGAAGGGACCCAATGAATTCTGCAGAATTCATGAGATGAGACAGGCCTCCTGGGGACACGGGGCTCTGCAGGGCACACCTGCTTTCTG
This sequence comes from Mellivora capensis, assembly GCA_004024625.1. Lineage (NCBI taxonomy): Eukaryota > Metazoa > Chordata > Mammalia > Carnivora > Mustelidae > Mellivora > Mellivora capensis. The sequence goes on along the minus strand of PISX010011891.1, from coordinate 30,589 downwards.
TCTGGTTGACTCCCTAACTTCTCCATGACACACAGGGCCACTGATGGCCACACCCTGGGGTCCAGCTCAGGATGACCCAGGTGCTCCCTTCGTAGCTTGTGCTGTGTTGTTGGTGGGTGCTCACATCAGGCATGAGCCTGAAACCCCACAATGCTCAAAGCAAACCCAAAACTAGCTCCCCAGCCCTCCCAGGAGATGCTGTTCAGGAAGGTCTCCCTGGATTCTAAGGAAAGGAGGAAGATGTGAGTGACCTGGTTGCATGGGTCCTGTTTTGGGGGTACCCAGACTCAGGTCTCCAGATGGCCTTGCCTTTGGACTGCTGCCTTTAGTCCTTCTGTGAGCTCATGGGAGCCTTGAGCCCCTTGTTGGCTCTGACTTCACGGACCCCACTTTCCTACCTGTGGTTTCTCTTTGGCAGCCAGGGAGGTGCTGCCCGTGTCTCTTCATTCCCTCGAGGTGAGACACCACACCTCTTCTGTCCACAACTTCATGGATCAGAAGTCACACACACCTCACATTTTGCTGCTACATTTAAGACAGAGTTGCTGGGGTGCCTGGGTGGCTCAGTGGGTTAAAGCCTCTGCCTTTGGCTCAGGTCATGATCTCAGGGTCCTGGGATTGAGCCCTGCATTGGGCTCTCTGTTCAGTGGGGAACCTGCTTCCCTTCTTCTCTCTCTCTGCCTACTTGTGATCTCTGTCAAGTAAATAAAAAATCTTAAAAAAAAAAAAAAAGATAGAGTTGCTATTTTCTCTCTTGCAAAGGTACATGTGGAATCTCTGGGTCTCTATGCCAGGGACTTGCCCTAGAAGCAGGTTGGCACAGCCCTCCTCCTTTGTGGCCATTGGTGTGAGGACCCTCATCCAAAGATGGGGGAGACGAGGGTCAAAAGTGGGGATGGGTAACAGAGAGTCCTGGGGCAGCAGAGCTCAGGAAGGCTGTGTTGTTTACAGGAGAAGGAGCAAAATGGCCTTTAGTCAAGAAGGTCTGTGGAGTGCAGGCAGTGAGAGAGTCGTGTGTGCAAGAAAGTGATACACCCCAGCCTTGGAAATGCAGCTGCTTGGGTTCCCAAGTGAGAAAGGGTATTTATAGACATATGTAGAGTATGTAATTAATTATGTAACTAGAACAATGATCGGATCAGGATTTGTCTTGTAAGGTGCAGGAACTGCCACAGACTTGTCAAAGTCACCCCAGTGGGCACAGGGACTCTGCTTTGGCCCTCTGAAATAGGTCTGGTCCTGGGGGTTCAGCCAGCCTGTACCCTAGGCTTCCAGGCTTGCTTTCTTTCTTTCTTTCTTTCTTTCTTTCTCTCTTTCTTTCTGAGAGAGAGCGAGTGAGAGGGCGAGCACAGGCAGACAGAGTGGCAGGCAGAGGCAGAGGGAGAAGCAGGCTCCCCACCGAGCAAGGAGCCCGATGTGGGACTTGATCCCAGGACGCTGGGATCATGACCTGAGCCGAAGGCAGCTGCTTAACCAACTGAGCCACCCAGGCGTCCTGCTTCCAGGCATTCTTGAATCTGTCCTGCCTTTGTGTTCCACGGTGCCCCCGACAGGCCTTGCACATATATGTGGATTGAACGCACACAGGAAAGAGTGAATGATGGTCTAGGGTGAGGAGGGCCTCAGAAACTGGCAAGATCTCAAGTTGGGGGAAACTTTGTAATGTGCTCCCTGGAATCCCTTTAGCCACATGATGGGGTCCCTCTGCCCACATTTGCTCTGAAGACGGGGCTGAGCGTATGCCCAGTGTCAGCTGGAGTGTAGGGTGGACAGGCATGTGGGTGGGGCAGACAGACATCTTGCTGACTGCAGACATTCAGCAGAGCCTCAACCCCCACTGACTGAAGGGCCCCACTGCTCCCCCGCGTCCTCAGCCTGTCACCCAGTCTTCCCACATCCACATAATAGATGACTAATAGGCTCATTTCTCATCTCTGCTTCCGGAAATGGTTTCAGACCTGGGGGGAGGGTTGAGGTGGATCCCACAGGCACAAACGTGCATTGCTTTCCTTCCACGTGTGCTGCTGGCTGTGTCTGAGACTGCCCATTTCTAGTACCAAGACAGACGGCAGAGAGCCAGACATTTCCTTTGGCAAGTGTTGTGGTTGTTTGGAATTTAGTTCTACATTGGGTGGTGTGTCTGGCCAACTCTTTAGAGCTCTAAGACCTTCAAGGCCCTACACTAGATCAATCAGCAGAGGCTTCGGAAGCTTGGGGGCTGAAGTCACTTTACGCACCCTTTCTCTTGGAAATCTGAGAGCCAGAGAATTGGAACTCTCCACGGGGCCTGTTTGTATGTTTGGTCACTTGCAAATTTAGTGAATGGTGTGAAATGGAATATTTCATTTAATAAAATATTTTTATTTTATTTATTATATAAATGAATATATAATGAATAAATATATTCATTTATTATATAAATGAATGATAAATATTATTATATTTATTATTATATATAATATATATATTATATATAAATATAAAATATTCATTTAATAAAATGAAAAAAAGTAAAAAAATATTTATTAAAAATAAATATTTCATTTAATAAACTATAGGATTGTTCATTTCTGTGCCATTCTGAGCCCAAAATATTGAAAACTCATGTGTATAGGGTTTAAGGGGATTAAAACATGCTTCTATATATAGAACGTTGCAAACACTGAGCCAGGTATTTTCACTGTCTAGATCCAGGGAGCAGGAAATCAGGGGACATGTGTATCCTCCGTTTCCTCCACTCAGTGTCACGGAGCTTCTGGGGGTGGCGGCAGGAACTGGCTAGAGTCCCTTCCCCTAAAGTCACGTCTCTGCCACTCCTTTGCCCTTTTGGCCCTAACAATCACTGTGCCGCCTCCTTGCCTGCTTTTGTCATGTCTGAGATATCAGAAAATATTGCCAAGGCAGAGTGCTCTGAAGGTGGCATCCTCCCTCGGCCCAGGGGAGGCCCTCCAGCCTGGGAGCAAAGTCCCGGAGAGTGAGAGTTTGCATCTTTTTCTGGAACCTGTGCCATGTCTTTCTCTGCTTTTACACTCTCCTTATCACAGCAGCTTCCAAAATCACACAGTGAGCTTCTAAAATCTTGGGTCAGGGAGGTCATTCTCCTCCTCAGCCCTGCAATGGGCCCCTATTTCATTCTGTGTAAGAGCCACTGTCCCTCCCAAGGGCCAGTGGGACCTGCCTCCACCTTCCAATCTCACCTCTCCCCACCTTCCTCTCATCCCTCTAGCCTGGCCTCCAGGCTGTTCTTCCAGCACACTGGGCATGGCCATGTCTTGGGGCCCTTTCATGGCTGTTCCTTCTGTCCCAACATTTTTGCCCAAACATTTGCTTGGCCATTGTCCTTTGGGACTTTCTTTTTTCATCCAACCATTCTATTTGACGTTGTAGAGCCTCCCCTCCTCTCACCCCCTGCTTCCTTCCCACAACACTTACAGTCTTGGAACACAAACTGATTTTTAAGTTATTTATTATGCTTATTCTTCATCGATCCTTGTCAGTTTTTGCTCACCAGCACATCCTGAGCACTGAGCAGTGTCTGGCCTGTGTTTCTTCAGGTGTGGAGTCTTGATGTTTGCATTTAGCTTTGTTGCATCTTATTAGTTCAAGTAAAATCAACCTATGACAAGTCCTGAAGCAGATGTCTGATATAACTTTATTGAGATTATTTCATGCATTTCTACATCTCTCTTTATTCTGCATTCTACTTTCCTGAGTTTATTCCATTTTTCTTTAACTTCTGTTGTAAGTTGGCTGATAAGCTCGTTCTTTCTCAGACTTCATCCCTTTCCAATGTAACACTAAAGCTTGGAAACTTTTCTATTGTATCTGGTATGTTCTGGTATGTACTGTTAATGTTAATGTATGTACTGTTCAGTGTTAGGTATTGTCACCCTATAGATTATTTAGAAATGTGTTCTGACGAACCCATTTCCTCTTTTATTAACTTGGAATTTATACACTCTGTTCGTGTCTTTTTGTTCACGCTAGAGATTACAATCTGTGTCCCTCACTTATCAAAGTCTAACATTAATTGATAACTTTACAGAGTGTTTTATTTTCCAAATATATGCTTCAAGTCTTTTTATCATTGATATCTAACTTAATTACATTGCTCAGAAAATATGACATATGATGCTGACTTTTCGAGTCTCTTTTGAGACTGTCATATGACCCAATACAAGAGCATTTTTTGTTAATATTCTCTGTGATCCTGCAAAAAATTCATTCTGCCAATTAATGGGTGCATGTTCCATATATACTCCTTCGTTCATTTGGTACTTGTGTTGTTTTATATCCTTGCTGATTTATCTGTTTTTTTTAGATCTCTTTTTAAAATTTTTATTAAAGTCTTTCATCATGATGGTAACATTTTGTTTTTAAACCAGACTGAATATGTTTGTATCTTTACTGAAGAGTTTAATCCACTTACCTTTATTATGATTATTGATGTGTTTAGGCTTTTTTTGGTCCTCTTATTTTATAGACTTATTTGTTCTGCTTTCCCCTTCCCCATTCTTTCCTTGTTTTGAATGAATGACAAAGACTGTGTTTGATCTTCCCAAAACCAAAAGCTATATTCTAAAACTCATCTATTCTGAGACTATGAAAAGCCCAAAGTGGCATTTCTATTTCAAATCTCAATTTCACACTAAAGATTGATGGAGGGTTTTTTTGTTTGTTTGTTTTAAAGATTTTATTTTGAAGTGGTGTCTACATCCCACATGGGGCTTGAACTCACAACACTGAGATCAAGAGTCACATGCTGCACTGACTGAGCCAGCCAGTAGCATTTTTCTATTTCCCACTTCTTTCTCTACTTGTTCAGAATGATATTTGCGTGATTTACTGGACTGGCTTCTTTGCCGCTTCTCAGGCATCTCCGGGTGCCCTCCCCCTACCACAGAGCCTGTTACGCTTCTCTCTCAGGTACCATAAGGCTACTCCTTCTCCCCTTGTGTTTTTTCTTAAATGTTGCCTTTTTAACAAAGCTTCCCCGAGGATCCTAATTAAAATATCAGAGACCTCCACCCCGGCCCTTCTTATCCCTGCCTTGTTTTCTCCCACTCCACTGTACATCCTATACATTTTACTTAATTACTTTTTTAATGTCTGTCTCTCCCACTAGGATATAGGCTCTAGAAGGGTGAAAATGTGGGGCTATTATCTCCTGCCCCATCCCAAGTGCCTGGGTCAACCTGGCTCATGTCCATAGCTGGCGAATGTCTGTTGAATGAATCCATGAAAGAACAAGAGGATAGAAAACACCATTCATTGGTCTTGGAGTCAACCAGAGGCTCAATCAGAGTTCTGGATCCCCTTCCCCATGTTGAATTTCTTCAGAATGGTGTCTTTGCCTCAACCACATAGGGAATAACCATCTTCAATCAATACCAAAGATCACTCCCACCACATCTGCTGGGCAAATACTGCTTTTCAGGTGTGACTCAGCCTCTCTTCAGTGCATATGGCTGTTTCACAGGCTAACATTGTCTTCCTTTTGTTCTCTGCCTTCCATCCTTTCTGCTTGTCAATCAGTACTCATGAGCTTTAGTTACATGATGGTACTTCTATCTCTGCCCAGCTCCACACTCCATCTGCGTGAACTATGAGTTCAATGGCCTGTTCTCTTTACCAAAGACAGCCCCAGAATTTGCTGTCTTTACCAAATAAGAAAATGGCTAGGCAATGTTCCTTCCCTTAATGATTTCGAGAGAGTTTTGCTACCATTTTCAGGATTAGTGCTACCAGTCAGGTTATAGGAGCTAGAAATGGACCCACTCATAGCTTGTTGGGAAAATACTAGAGATGTGGTCATTGAAGGGCTGGGGATGCTAGAGAACAATGGATACTTGGTGTGCTTGTCACCAGTGCCATGCAGATTGCCACAGGTCACATTAGACCTGGCCTCAGTGTGAGGCTAGCACATGGCGAGTGTCTGTTTTAGTAAAATGCCACCCATCCATTTCTGATGCATTATCCTGAAATTCCTCCTAAATTTGCAGTCCAAAATGTGGTGTGGTGTCTCAAGGCCCCTAAGAAATAAATGGACTCAAGGTTTATATTCTCTCTTTTAAAGAGGCAAGTCATGTTTTACTGGCAGACACATGTGGCTTGTCTCAAAAAAGGACTTTCAATGCTCTAGGCTGAAGCAATTGAAGTGAATTATAAACCTATAAGGTTTGTAAAACCCAAGCTTTCTTGCATCTGAATGGAAAAGCACAAGTGCATTTTTTAAAAAGTGCTCAGAGCCAGATTGTGGGGTTTCTCATAGTTCTGAGTTATTCCTACATTTGGTTCTGAATGTGATCAGAGCCCAGAATCACCATGGTGTAGCCCACTCCAGGGTAATTCTGTAAAACAATTTTGGCAATGGTCCCCGGCATCCTGCCACACGGCATCCTATCTGAGCTATGTGTTGGGTTTCTTAACTGAACCAGAGTGGGAACTGGGCCTTGGAGGGGGTGGCAACAACTCCCCACAACCAGGGATTTATACTGTCTGCCATTGGGAGAACACAGAGAGAAAATGATTGAGATTTTCATGGATGGGAGTTGAAACTTTAATCACTAGGAAGTCTGCCCAAATAATCTTATGGGAAAAAGCAACATGCAGGGTTTGCAGGGCCTCTGGCTTACTCAGTAACATAGCAAGGACCATGATCTTGAATAAGGTACCTAAGTTTGGGGCCCTTTGCATCCTCTGTGAAATTAGGATCATGGTCCTCATTGTTGTATGGTTGTAGCAGGGTCCTTACAGGCAAAGCTCTTGGCACTCTCTGCCTTGTGGTGGATACTGTGCACTTAAATTCCTTGCATTCTTGGGGACACAGAGTTGGCATTTCTTTTTTCTCTTGGAAAGCACCCAAAACAGTAGAGAGAAAGAAAAGCTGAAATGAGCCTCCTGTTGATGATTTAGGAACATGTGTTCCCCTCTCTTCTGCCTAAGTAACACAGCCTCTTTCTGTCTTTGAACCAGCCACTTTGTTCCTGCCCCAGGGCTTTGGCACCTGCCATTTCTTCTTTCCGTGTTACACTCCTTCCAGTTATTTATGTCCTCAGCCCTTTCTTGTCCATCATGCTTTATTCCTCAGAGATATCATCCATCACTGTGCTAGCTATATAGGGTCACTCCCTCACACCATCTTGTCTGGGTTTCTTCAGAGCCTTCATCAGTATGAAGAACTGTTACTTTTTAGTTCTTTACTTTTTCAATGCTTAAGAAGTGCTCAGAGCAGTGTGTAAATACCTGCTATTGTGATTGCACCTCTGTGGGGTGGCAGGGGCTGGAGGGCACAGTGCAGGGGCTGAGCAAATAGAGAATGCTCCCGGCCCAGATGCCCTGCCTTGTTTGAATGGTTCCTGTGGATACTTTCAAGCTCATTCTCTTGGCAGGACATTGAAGGGGTTCTTTTCTCTGTCCTGATGAATTGTAATAGATGTGAGATCCATTATGCCTTTTATGCATGGTGTCAATGGAGCAAATGTATAGACTTTTTGATACAGACCCAGGCACTAATGAGGTCAGAGTAAGCACACACACACACACACACACACACACACAGGACTCGGAGAGAGAATGTCTAGGTCCCACAGACAAGCTTTGAAAAGTCTCAGGCAAAATGCCACTGCCTCCCCACTGTGCCCCGGACCTCTGCACTGAGCGGCCTCCCAGGGAGCCCAGCCTTCGAGTTGAGCTGAGCAGCTTCACACTGGCACCTGTCACAGCCCCTCTCCTGGCTCTGAGTCTTGCTTGTGAAAGGAAACTTAAGATGGTGTGGTCTGAAAACCAAGTTCTTATGATCTCAGGAATGGGCCTGACTTCATTCACTGTGGCCCGCACGTCCTCCTTTTCTTGGCAGGGTTCCAGGCACCAGGGTGTGGTGGAGCATTGCCCTGGCCACCCTGGTTTGCTCACCTTTGCAGGTGGGGGTGGGGGTGGGGAGCTCTGTCATTCTTGAAAGCCACCATTTGTCATGTCCATGTAACTAACACCTTGTGAGGAGTACTTTCACTTCTGTTTTCTGTTACCGTTACTAAACCGAGGCTCAGCCAGGTTAGTTAACCTGCTTGTGATACCTTACATACCTTACACACTGAGATGTGAGATATGCTCATCTGTCCAGTCTTATGCTCTTAGTCTCTTTGCTAATACTTCTGAGTTGATAGAAATAAAGCATGTGAAACACAGTGGGTTGGAGAGGTAGTGAGGTTCTATAGAGAAGGTTTGGGGTCACATCCTGTCACCTTCCATTCACGTGAAGACAGAGGGTCACTCTATTCTGTAGCCCTTTGGCTTATTACCTATAACATAGGGGATGACACCTGCTGTGGTTGTCCAAGGGGTGTCAGGCTGGTCAATTGGGGTGGAAACAGATGTGGTCTGAAAGTTGCTAAGCAACATATAGATATTGATCACTATTATCCTTAGTGGGAATGAAATGTATCAGCATTGCACACTTAAGGAAATTCTTAGGAATTTCATTGAAATGATATGTTCTTCCATGAGATGAATAGTTGAAAACCTGTTTTATAAACACATTTTTTTTCAAATGGGACTTCCTGGAATTAGGGCCTTCACTTTGGCTGCACTTCCCACGTCCTCAGGCTGTGCTGAGACAGGAAATGGGGCTGATGCTGCTTGGGGTATCGCCACAGCTCGGAACTGGGCCCCCAGGTGCAGTGAAGGCATCTGGCCAGGTCAGGTTGGAGCCTCTTCACTCAAGGAAAAGGAAACAGGGGATTTGCCTTTGAGACTCAGGCCACTTCCAAAAGATCTGAGCTAGAGTAACACCACTGAGGAGGAAACAGAGGATATTCTGCAACTAGAAGGAAGGGGGAAGAAATATGTGAGGGGCATCTGGGTGGCTCAATGGTTAAAGCCTCTGCCTTCAGCTCAGGTCATGGTCTCAGAGTCCTGGGATCGGGCCCCACGTCGGGCTCTCTGCTCAGCCGGACCCTGCTTCCCTTCCTCTCTCTCTGCCTGCCTCTCTGCCTACTTGTGATCTCTCTCTGTTAAAAAAAAAAAAAAAAAAAAAAAAGTGAAAATCTAAGCTCTAGATAACACCCACACACACAACAACTGTGTGTGATCCTGCATTTTCCTGTGAGTGTCCCTGCAGGAAAATCCAAAACACGATGCTTCTCCCCAGACTGCTTTCTGGCTACACGTGCCCCAGGGTACCATGGAGGGCAAGGGAGCCCCTAACAGGGATGTACATGATGGGCCCCATGCTGGGGAATGAGGATAAGATCATGGAGTTTGCATTGATAGAAGTTTACCTAATGAGACAAAAATAAAGTCACACGCCATTTTGTTGTTTAAACCCCTGAGAAAAGCCAAAGATGCTGTATAAAAACCCAATCGGGTTCATGAGGCCCAGGGAGGAGGTTCTTGGGTGAAGTAACTTGGCTCCACATTTATACCTGTTCACTGGAAATGTCCCTAGAAAGTCCCAGAGTGAGTCTTAAACTCACCACTTCTAAAGAAGAAGCCAGTTTGGACCAGGGAAATAGTTCAGTCTCCCAAGTCTGTGTCTGTCAAAGGAGTCCATTCTGCCTCCCATGTCCCAGTTGAGAAGCAGGGACAGTGATGGCCTCTCCTGTGCCCCCACCCTGCAGCAAGCATCTCTAGAGCTGCGTGCACCCTTCCCACACACCCCGCTTCCCACCCACCTGGGTCAGGCCTGTGCTGTGATCACAGTGTTTTAATAGGTACCCCTCGACTTCCCTTGTCCCTCACCTCCTGGCTTCCCCAGACTCGGCCTGCAGAACCACCCACCAGGACCCTGCTGCTCAGCAGCTTCTATGTCTCCCTGCTCCTTTCTCAGTCAAGGCCTCCCCTTGGCCTGTCATGTCCCATGTACAGGTGTGCCAGCCTGACACATTGATGCCCAGAGCCTCTGAAGAGCCGAAGGTGACTCAGGTGACCAAACTCTGCTGTCCTGGGGTGGGGGTGGCTATTGAACTGAGGGCCTCTGCCCATGGGGCTACCTGCAAGACAAGGCAATGGGGACAATTTATCCAGGCTTTACAGACAGGACTCCAAGCGTGGGTCAGAGGTAGCAGAGGAGATGCAGAAGGAAGGGGAGATGTGGGGCAAGAGACTAGGGTGCTGCTCTGCCCTTATTGAAGGAGGCCTGTCTGAGCCTCCCTTCTACAACCAGGGGAATCTGAGACCCTGATGGAACTCATTCTGGAACCTTCTGGTTTGGGCTGCTGGTCCACCTTGCTGGAGAGTGCCAGGAGGGAGCCTTTACCTAGAATCTGGGCTAGGTGTTCTCTGGCAGTGGAGGTGCTGGGGAGGGAGTGGTGTTACAGATTGAACATGAAACCCGCCCACCGCATGCAATTTTTGTGACATGGGTCATTCCTGAATCTCCCTGGACTTTTCCCCATCAGTGAAACAGGGATAGCTCGACCTCCCCTGGAGTGGTTGGGAAGATTAATGACAAACTATGAGAGGGATGTGGCATGTGCTCATGGAATCCTTGCCAACAGACTGCATGTAGTTCTAAATAGTAAAACAAAGTGTGTGCTGTCCTTCAATGTCACCACCAGATTGCCCCTGAGCACCTGGGGAGTTTTCTTCCTGCTGTCCTGTCCACACCTGTAGTCAGATTGGTGCATTGGAGGGCAGTCAGACCATCAGAGCAGCTATTTGCAGGGGCACTGGATTCTTCACGTTGACTGTAGTCTGGCTATTGTATGGACCCAGCTCAGGAATTATACTCCATGTTCCCTCATTTCAAAGAGTCCTGGCATCTAGGCTGACAATTTTCACTGTTTCAGAGGGCTGCATTCAGAGAGGAAAGATGCTTTGATGAACCCCATGTTCTAGGTTACATTTCCTATCTGACTTTTTGGATTGATGGGGCTATCCAGAGCTTTGGACAATATCTGACTCCCACTCCCCACTCATGCACTGGATGCTGAAAGAGTGCTTGGGAGTGGAGAGAGCAGGCAATTGGAGGGTAAAAGAGAAGAGCCACTGTGGACACTCCATATATTTTAGCAGCCAGCAGCACAGACTTGTAGTTACTGGGTGAGATATGCACATTCTGAAAAATACACAATGGTCTTAAGTGTGTGAGTTTCTTGATAATTAGAATTTCTGTTTCAAGGTAACTTATTTGAACTTCCCATCTGTGGGAAGCGCACTGACTTAGCTGGAAACTTAGTTTCCAACCAGTTCCTTAGTTGGAAACTTTGCCTCCAAGCAAAAATCTACTAAATGACCCCCTTAGACTTAGCTAATTATAATTTAAGGAGTTACCTCTGGCAGGACTTTGGCAGTATTTATGCCTTTGGGAAGAGCAAGGGAAGGAGGGCAAGGCGGGCAGGAAACAGGGCTGTCTGCAATTCACAGATTCCTCTTTGCACTCCTAGGGGCCATGTTCTCCCTCCCCCAGCTGGCTCCAACTCCATAGACCAAGGGACTGGCTTGGAGATAAGGAGCCCCTCCTGTGGTTTTACTGGGAGTGGATGCAAACATATGTTTCCTGAGTTTCTGCAGAAGTTATTAGCATTGAACACATATTGCTGGATGGGTAAAGGCCATTAGGACCACTGAGTGCAGAGCTCCTCCTGCTTCCAATCATCTGTGGATTATAGGGGGTCCCTGAGGCTCATCTCTGCATGGAAGGCATCTGGAGTAAGGGGCAGGTGGGGCAAGTCCTGATAGACATGAGTGATAGCCGTCAGTGAGTAGTTGCTGATGTTGGGGGGGGGGGCTCTTATGCAAAGGGGCAGCAGGTTCCCACAGGAGGTAACAGATAATAGAAATGGGTGATCCTGGTTGGGAGCCCCAGAATTTCAGGCCATGAGGCAGCTTTGAGGATGCTGGTTTATATATATCCACTCACTGTAAGGGGACAAAACCAGCTACCATCAAGCAGGCATAGATGGGCACTGCTGTTGGTCTTAATGCTGAAGTTGAGCCTGATGGTCTGTTATCAGGGATTCAGTGATGTCACCTCTAATGTGTCCCTGCTTTGCTCCAGATGCCCACACTGGGGCATCAGGGACAACATGCTCAGGAGGGTGAGGCCTCATCCAGGGTCCCTGGGAAGATGAGTGACAGGGACAGGGTTTGGACACAGGTCTGGCTGATGCTTTCTCCTTTGCCTCCTTGGACAGGACTTGGAAATTCCACATCTACAGGGGCAAGGAAGCCAGGGCCCCAGTCACCTGGGATATTGGAGTCTTTGGTGTGAAGAAGGTTTTATGCCCTGTGACTCTGGACAATAGGGTCCCAGTCTCAAAGTTCTGGATGATATGACTTACTTCCCATTCTTCTATATGCTAATCAGGCCCAAAAAGCTGATAAGGGCTGAGCCTACTGGGTCAAGCTCTCCCAGCTATGGAGAGAGGTGAGGTCAAGCCCATGGCACCCCTCTCTAAGTGCCCACCCATCCAGCCAAAAGATAAAAGCCCAGATGAAACTTTCCTTTGAAATCTGTAACCCATTGTTTTGGCTAGACAGTTCTATCTGCTCATAGTGAGGGGATTCAAGGTTCTGTTTTGGGGTCTTGTAGTCCTAGACTTGTGGCCAAGGCTATAATTCAAGTGAATGACCCAGTGATCAATAAAGTAGATGGAAGCATTTGTCTGAGTGCCTGGAAACAGCCCCTCCACCCCCAAGTGCTCTATCTCTAGGATCCCAAACAAGTGATTAGAGAATGAACTTCAGCTCTGAGAAAGCAGGAGAGAGGTTTTCCAAAAGCACTTGACAGTAGTAGGCAGGCCTCCTGGTATAGGGTGAGCGCTAAGCTGGTGGCTCTAAGACCCAGACAAAGCCCCTCTCAGGCTCACTGGCCAAGAGGCCAGTTGTCACTAATATCCATTTTCCACAAGAATAGAACCTTACCTTTTAGTTTTGATTTTAGAAGTTCACCTAGGGTAAAGAAGGTGTTTCTCAGCCTGCTTTATGGCTGTGCACGGTGTATGTGACTAGTTCAAGGCCAAGGGATGTAAGTTAAAGTGTCATATGGTGGCTTCCAAGAGCTTTGCTTAGAAGACAGCTGGCTTTTAACCTTTGTCTATTCTTCCCTATCTCTTGGCTGGAATGTAGATGAGGTGGCAGGAGCTGGAGCAGCCATCTTGGATCGGAGGCTGCCTACAGAGAAGAAATGGGAGAATGAGCTGGGTCTCTGGACTCCTTGGACTTTTCTTCTCTCCTTCACTAGTCCTGCCTTCTACCATGTTGGTTCATTTTCAGCTCCATGGAGAGTTTTCTCTAAGGAGTCCAGCCTCAACTTGTGGTCACCTCCAATCCAGACAAGAGAGTCTAGCTCTAGGTGTTCAAACTCCAGAGTGCGTCTCAATGCCCCTGTGTGGCCCGAGTTGGATTGTGGGTCTGTCCTTGATATCCTCGCTGTAAGGTGTTAAAAGCTTTGCATGCTGTGCTTATTCATAAGGAAGACAATTCAAGGTGGTTCGCAAAAGCAATTCCTATTTATATCTTCTAAGCCACCGTGTGTCATAGCGAGTGATTCAACACTTCCTTTGTTTGACATAAGGGATTTGAGGTCCAGGCCAAATAGGTTGCCTGCCCCAGGATGTGTTCCTGTGGGGCATGTGTCACTTTCCTGGTATCCGGGCCCCTTTCTGCCTCAGAGAAACTTGCTGGTGGCCAAGGTGGTCAGGGACACCCTCTTTTTACCCCCTGACATCTGGCACTTTAGGTGTGGGCCTTGGCCAGGGCATGGCTGATGTGGGGCTTACTCTTGGTGGTGATGGCTGGCAGGGACAGCAGCAGGGCTCCAGGGAGACCATTATCCCCCTGTGTCCCTGTGCTGCTCTGAGCCTGTTTCTGCAGCCTCTCAGCACTTTCTGGCATCCCCCTTTCTCTGCTTGCTTCAGCCAAGTCTGTTTCTGGGGTCGGGAACCAAGGATCCAACAGACCCGGTTACTGCAGACAAACACTCTGATATTGGTAGAGACTGGACCTCACCCAGCACAGAGGCTGGCTCAGAGTGGATGCTGAGGAAGCCCCAGAGATACGGAGGTGGTGGGCCTCCTGTTAGTGGCTCTTTCTGGCTTGAGTTGGCATTGCTGATCCAAACATGGGCAAGACCTACAAGGAGCCCAGGGCTGCTGCTGGGCCCAAGGACAGCTGGGTGACTGGCAGACTCAGCTGCAGAATCCCAGGGAAGTCAGGCAAGAAGGTTACCTGGGCCTGCAAATCAGGAACTGTCAAGAGGGGTCTGAAGTGAGGACAGACTCAGGGAACTGCAGCCCCCACACTATGGACAGGGTACTTTGGGGCATCTTGGGGCAGCTGACTGAGGAGCTGTTTTCCCTGAAGATTTCTTTTAAATTTGTCCAGGAAGACCTGTTGCAGCTAAGCAATCTGGCCAAACTTAGAGAAAATACCAAGCTTGGGAAATGGGTATGGTTTTTCCCATGAAGGCCGGGCTGCTTGAGATGCAAATAAAACCAGGGTCTGTGTGCATGTGTGTTGTGTGTGCATGTGTGTGTGCATGTGTGTGTGCGCATGTGTGTGTGCATATGTGTGTGCATGTGTGTTGTGTGTGCATGTGTGTGTGCACACATACATGCTTGTCTTCTCCTGTACCTGTGTAAGGCCTATAGCCAGTCCCATCCCCTTAGTTCCTCCTTCTATGTTTACACAACAGTATCTGGGGTGGAGAGGGCCAGGGCTGGATTGGAGAAGGAGGCTGGAGCTGAGGCACGAGCAGCCTGGCGTTAGGGAGCTGCCTTCTGGAAGCACATCCTTTCCCTCCCAGGCCTTGGCTGCCTTGGAGATGGAGGTGACATGTGGCTGAGAAAGGGCTTAAATGGCTGTCCCACTTGGAATTCTAACAAGTATTCCCTATGCTGGTAACACCAGCCAAGTGATGCCAGTGATATTACCAGGAGGAGACTGGGGGAGTTCTGCTGGTCTCTCCCATGATAACAGCAGCATTTAGAACTGGATCCAAAGTGAGCGATGGGTAAAGGACATTGTCTTAATCACTGCTCTCATCTTTTATCATCAGCAGAGTCCAGGGCTCTGGCTTGGGGCACAGTGACAGGGGGCAGGGCACAGCTGAAGAGCATTCCTGAAAAAGGAAAATCAGATGAGGAATTAGGTGAGGTTCCTGCCAGAATGGCTCAGAATAACCTTGGGACACCTGAAGGTTGAGCTGATGCACCAAGAAAACACTCCTACCACCTTAAGACTGACATGAGCTCTCGATGCCTTGGAGGGTTTCCCAGATCTGCTGTCTCCTAGAATCTCTTGGGGAGCTGATGGAACCCACCCCAGAGGCTCTGATTTATTTGGCTACAGTGTGGCCTGGCGATGGGATGCCCAAAGTGCCTGTGGGATTTTAGGGGTGGTGGCCAGGCTGGGAACCAGTGGTTAGGCTGTTTGCCTTCCTTGGGCCAGGCCTGCAATTCTGAACCTTGACTTCCTGTTAGAGTCACCTGGGTTGTCTTCCAAGAAATTCTGTAGCTGACTCAGCCCGAAAGTTCTCATTCAACCTACCTTATCTGGGGCCTGGCACTGCCTGGGGTAAGGCCCACTGGGTTCCAGGATTTGTGACCTTCCTCCTTTGGTAGGTTGATTCGTCACACAATTGAATGAAAGTGCCTCCTTTGATCTCTGGTTGAGCTAGAGGCCAGAGGCCTCTGGCTGAGCACTTAGAGATGTTGGAATGATGTGGAAAGAGGCACCATCTGTAGCACCCCCTCACCCATGCCTTTGCTTCTTCTTTATAACACCTCTCCCAGACTCTGGGCTGGCCTCAGGACCAGTTTTGGTCAACAGGATGTGGCAAAAGTGGGACTCAAGTGGCCCATGTCCTTTTGCTCCCTCTTTATGCCCAATGTGCTGCATGAGCAAGACTGAGGCAGGGGTGGGGGAGTGGGGAGCTGTTGGAGGATGAGCGCTCCATGGCAGAGAGCAGCCCCAGCCTGCCAGCAGGTGAGCCCAGATGAAGCTGGTGCCACCTACCCAATTGCCAACCACAGAATCGAGACAGATACACATAGATGCTTGTTTCAAGACCCTGACTTCCGGTGGTTTGCTAGGCAGTGAAGGGACAGCAGCTTGGGGAGGGCTTTGGGTGCCGGCCTCTATCTCGCTGCACACAGGTCAGTGCAGAGGGTCACTGCCATCTCCGCAAAGGCTGAGTGCTGCTGCTGTCCACCACCACCCAGCTGGCTTGGTCCCAAGTCCTCCTGAAGCAGCTCTGGGGCCAGATGTGCCTGGAATGGACTTGGGTCTGCTCTGGGTGAGTCACAGGGGGAGCTCACACTCCACTTCTCTCCGTCATTCTGTAGTTAAACTGGTGCCAGGCAAGGGTCAACAGGGGAGGGTCTCTAGGCAAGACCCTCATTTTACAATCAGTCAGGCAGGCATTTTCCCAATTCCAGTGCCAGCAGATGCTATGGCACTCTCATAATAAAGGACAATAGTTAAGAAGTGGAATAACCCTGGACTTCTATTGCATGTTTTTCCCAATGGAAACCTAGACAGAAATTTGATGTTTGGCATTGTCTCTTCAGAGAAATTCTTCAGGCATGGTGTTCTGGATGGCTGTACTTGCCCCTAGGCACCAGGTGCACCTGAGTGCAGTGGGAGGCCGGCCATCCAGCTGAGCCAGGGATTTGCAGTGGCCCATGAACTTGGTTCTGAATGCTGCAGGGGAAGCTGCTGCCATTGGAACACAGTGTTTCCCAAAGGCCTTTCCACCTGGGGAAACTTTAACCGTCAGCAGCACATGACAATGGAGAGCCTCTTAGTGGAAGGAAAAAGTGCTTTTGGAGTTGTTTTCTTTTTCTTATTGCTGCTTTTGCTCTGTGTGTGGGACACAGACTCCAGGGGAGAAACAGTTATGGGGTCACAGGAACCACAGAGATTCTGCTATTGCTTAGAACATTTTGGAGACCTTCTGCAGGTCTGTAAAAATCGTAACATGTTGGGCCATCGGAGTTCCAGCTGCCAGGACCTGAGACTCTGCCTGCTTTTCCTGGCTTGGGGTGGGCAGCCGTGAGTGGGTTAAGGCCCTCATTAGTGCTAATGGGAGGTGGAAAGAAGACCTGGCAACCTCACCCTGGGTCACTGAGGCCCAGGCTTGATGGGTCACTCCTTGTTCACACACCCCCGTGCTGGACCCTCTCCTTCCTCACCCATCCCCTCCTCTGCCTGGGCATGTCTGCTAACATAGCTTCTTGCCTTGGATCATATCCATGATTGGCCATGGTGGGGTGTGGGGATGAGCCACTCTAAGAGAACTGGCCATCTCATCTGAGTATCAGATTAGACTTGGGAAAATCATTTCAAAATATTCGATGCCCATGTTAGGGTTGTGTGAGGATTAGTTTTATGTGTCAATCTGACTGGGATATGAGACACTCAAATATCTGGTCAAACATTTCTGGGTGTGTCTGTGAAGGTGTTTCCACCTGGGATTAGCATTGGAATCAGTAGGCAGAGTAAAGCAGATTGCCCTCCCTGATGTGGGTAGGCCTCATCCAACCCATTGAGGGCTGGATGAACAAAAAGTGGAGACAGGACAAATTTAGTCTCCATGCTTGACTGTTCCTTCTCTGCCCTTGGACCAGGACTGGGAGTTATACCATCAGCCCTCCTGGGTCTTGACTTCTCAGCCTCCACAATCACTGAGCTAATTACCTGAGTAATCACATGAGTAATTACTAATTACTTATAAAAAATCTCTTTTATCTGTAATAAAAATATAATTCCCTTATGTTATATATTATAATTTATATTTATATATTATAACAACTTCTTTATAATAAACGCCCCCCCCCCCTTTCTCTACATCTACATCTGCAACTACATGGACAAACATATCTCTTATTGGTTCAGTTTCTCTGGAAAATCCTGGCCAGTGATGATCAAGTAGCTCCCTGTTTTCTCCTGTGGTTCAGAAGCTGCTTTTCTTATTGACAAGGGAGGGCTTCTGGATGGGAACTCCAGTCTTGTGTCATGCCACACACTCCAAAAGAGCCCTGCTAGCTTCTCAAGCTGGTTGGCTCCTGCCACTCCACTCACTGTGTCTCTGTGGAGCAGCAGGGGATCGATCTCCTTACACAGAGAGCCTCCTGGAAGGTCTTGGTAAAACCAGGTGTCCAAGGACCCCTGGGGAGGGGGAGGCCTTGTCAGGCCCAGAGAGTGGGAACAAATGGAGGAGCTGGGGAAGATCTAAGGTCCCATGGAGAGCAGCTTCTTATTTTGAGTGAGGTGATAAGCCAGGCCTTCCTGGAATACACAGCAAAGCTGCAATTCCTTGAAATAAATGGAATTTTTGTGTCTCCATTTCATTGAGCATGGTGTCTGTAATCATCACAACTCCCTCCCATCTCTCTCTCTCTTTTCTTTCTTCAATGGCTAAGTTTTCACTTTATCTATATCTATTTATCTATCTAGACATACTATGCACATACTTCAAATGCAAACATATGTTTATTTCACTCTTGCACTCATTGTATGTATAGTGCAAACACCCATTACATGTTCTATTAGATATGGATGTATATATGTACACACATAGGGAATGATTATGTCCTGTATTTATGGGTTGAAAAGACCACTTTTCCAGCAAGCCCTGCTGAATGCAAGTATGGAGTTCTGTGGCACGTCCTTTCAGAACTCCTTCATTTGGGGCCCTGGCAGATGTCATGCTTGATCTAGGGGTCCAGTAGGGATGGTAAATTTGTATGAGAGAATGCACATGTGTGAGTGAGAACACTGGTGGAAACTGTTCCAGAGATAGTAATTGGATGCTTCTCTCCAAGCCCACTGGAGGAAGTCTGACCAGGAACCTGCCTCCTGCCCTGGGCGATGTCTTCCTAAGCTCCATCAGAGGCTCTCCTTGAGCTGGCCACATGCAGGAGTCTCTGCTGTGCTAGGCACTGAAGAAACAGCTCAATCAGACAGACTGTCCCTGCCTTCATGCAGCTGACCGTCTCAGGAAGAGAATAAAATGAAGATACTCAGAGGAGGCAGAGTCTTCATAAAGGGTCAAAGTGCTTGGTACTGGCTGCTGGATGGGAAATGAAACTTGATTGTCAGAGCTGGCCTGGGATTGCCCTTCACCTGACTTTCCTGTTCCTTTCTTAACAGGGCTGCTGTGGGACACAGGAAAGACAAACTGGGAAAATATGTTGGAAAGCAGTGTGCACAGAGAGCTCTAAGTCACTGAATACCAGTGCAGGCACCTTAACAGCCCACCCAATCAGGTTGGTTTAGCTGGGAATAATAACCAGCAGGTTTGCCCGGTGGATTGCTATCATGAACTCATGCTAGTTTGATGCTGAATTGATCCAGAAGTACACTTTCTTAAATTTATTTATTTTTAACAGATTTTATGTTTTAGAACAGTTTTAGGTTTACAGCAAAATGATCAGAAGGTACTGAAGTTTCCCATATATCCTATCAAAATCCTCACCAGAGTATTAAATTTGTTATAATAAATGAACTTTTGCTTTTGTGTCATTATCACCAGTCTATAGTTTGTGTAAAGTTCACTCCTGGCTGTATATTCTCTGGGCTTGGACAAATATATAGTAACATACATTTACCATTATAGTATCATACAGAATAGTCTCACTGCCCTAAAGTTCCTTTATTTATCCCTCTCTCCTCTCCAATTCCTGGCAACCACAGATTTTTCACTGTCTTCATAGCTTTTCCTTGTCCATAATGTCATATAGTTGGAATCATACAGTATGTAGCTTTTCAGACTGGCTTCCTTCACTTATTAATATACATTTTTGGTCCCTCCATGTTTTTTCATGGCTTCATAACTCATTTCTTTTTAGTGCCAAATACTATTTCCTCATTGGCATGTACCGTAGTTTCCCTATCCATCTACTAAAGGATACGTTGGTTCATTCCAAGTTTTGACAATTATGAATAAAGTTGTTATAAACATCCATGTGTGGTTTTTAGGTGGACATTAAGTTTTCAACTCTTAGAGGATAAATACCAAGGAGTGTGATTACTGAATCATATGGCAAGAATGTGTTTTGCTTTGTCAGAAACTGACAAGTACGTAGTGAAAATAAAGGCCATTTGTACCCCTATGTTCATAGCAGCGATGACCACAGTCACCAAACTGTGGAAAGAGCCAAGATGCCCTTCAGCAGTTGAATGGATAAAGAAGATATGGTCCATATATACTATGGAGAATTGTGCCTCCATCAGAAAGGATGAATACCCAACTTTTGTATCAACATGGACTGGACTGGAAGAGATTATGCTGAGTGAAATAAGTCAAGCAGAGAGAGTTAATTATCATACAGTTTCACTTACTTGTGGAGTATAAGGAATAACACGGAGGATATTGGGTGAAGGAGAGGAGAAGTGAGTTAGGGGAGATTGGAGGGGGAGACGAACTGTGAGAGACTGTTGACTCTGATAAACAAACTGAGGGTTTGGGAGGGGGCGTGGGGGGTTGGGTGAGCTGGTGGTGGATATTAAGGAGTACACAGATTGCATGGAGCACTGGGAGTAGTACATAAATAATGAATCTTGGAACACTGAAAAGATAAAATTAAATTAAAAAAAAAAGAAACTGACAAGTAGTCTTCCAATAGGGCTGTATCATACCACATTCCTGTTGCTTCATATTATTGCCAGCATTTGATGTTGTCAGTGTTCTGGATTCTGGCCATTCTAATAAGAGTGTAGTAATATCTCATTGTTGTTTTAATTTGAAATTCCCTAATGACATATAATGTTGAGCATCTTTACAAATGCTAATTTACCATGAGTATATTTTCTTTGGTGTCTAAGTCTCTTTCCCATTTTTTAATTGAATTGCTTGTTTTCTTATTGTTGAATTTTAGGGGTTCTTTGTTTATTTTGGATAACAGTACTTTACCAGATATATCTTTTGCAAATATTTTCTCCTAGTCTAGTTTGTTATCTCATTCTCTTGACATTATCTTTCATAGAGCAGAAGTTCTTGATCTTAATGCAGTTCATCTTATTTATTTCTTTCATGGACTGTGCCTTTGGTGTCTAAAAAGTCATCACAATACCCAAGGTCATCTGGATTCTCTCCTATGTTATCTTCAAAACATTTTGTAGTATTGTATTTTAAACTTAGGTCTGTAATCAATTTTGAGTTAATTTTTGTAAAGGATGCAATTTTATGTCTAGTTTTTTTTTGTTTTGTTTTGTTTTTGCCATGTGGATGTTTAGTTGTTCAGCACCATTTATTTAAAAATAATATCTTTGGATCATTTTATTGTCTTTACTCCTTTGTCCAAGATAAGATGACTTTATTTATGTAGGTCTCTTTCTTGGCTCTCTATTTTGTTCCACGGATCTATTTGTCTATTTTTTCACCAGTGTCCTTTTGTCTTGATTACTGTAGATTTATAGTAAGCCCTGAATTTGGGGGTGTCAGTCCTTTGATAGTTCTTCTCCTTCAATATTGTGTTGACTATTCTGGGTCTTTTCTTTCTCGATATAAAATTTAGAATTAATTTGTTGATATGTACCAAATAACTTGCCGAGATTTTAATTGGGAATACATTTGAAGATCAAGGTGGCAAGAACTGCCATCTTGACAATATTGAGTCTTCCTGTCCATGAACATGGATTATCTACCCACTTACTCAGTTCCTCTTTGGTTTCTTTTATCAGAGTTTTACAGTTTTCCTCATATAAGCTTATACATATTTTGTTAGAGTTGTATCTAAGTATTTCAGTTTTGGGGTGCTAAAATAAAGAGTATTGTGTTTTGAATTTCAAATTCCACTTGTTTATTGCTAGCATATAAGAAAGCAATTCACTTTTATATATTAAACTTATAACCTGCAACCTTGCTATAATTGAGCCTGATGCATTTCTTTTTGAATCTTAGAATTCCCATATCTTTACTTTTATTCTCCATTGGTTTGTGGATGCTGTCTGTTTTATTATTTGAACTTTTAGTTATATAATCATAGATGTTTTAGTTCCTGCTCTGATAATTCCAACATCCCTGCCATGTCTGATCCTGATGTTTGCTCTGCCTGTTCTGTTTTTTTTTTTTTTTTTTTTGCCTTTTAATATGCCTTGTACTTTTTTTCTTGACAGCCAGATGTGATGTACTGCGCAAAATGAACTGTGGTAAATAGGCCTTTAGTTATATGGTGGTGATGTATGGGGGAGGGGAAGTGTTCCGTAGTCTTAGGGTTTCAGTCCTAGTCTTTCAGTGAGCCTGTGTCTCCGGACAGTGAACTTCACTAGTACTTCATGCTTCTCAGTCCTGCCCCAAGGTGGGAAAGGATAGTTAGAGTGAATTAGGGTTGGGTATTTCCCTTCCCACCGGTCCATTAGGATTTGATAAAAACCCAACAAAAAGATCCATTTAGGCTCTGGTGAGATAGTTTCTTTTGAGGGAAGACTCTGTTAAGGACAGAATGCCCTGGCATAATTCAAAATGGTTCCTTCCTGGCCTCTCCCTCACCAGAAGCACAAGATTTTTCTCAGACATTCACTGTGACCACCTGGTGGAACTTCTGAAAGTAAACCATAATATTAGCCACCAACCCCCCCCACCCCCCCACACACAACTGGATCCCTGTGGAGTTTCTCACTCTCAGATTTGTTCCTCCTGAGCCTCCAGCAACTCATCAATTACAGTTCAGGTTCGCACACCTGAGTGCTGACCCATCGAGGTTTCTGTTTCTGTAAGCTGTGAATCTCTGAATCTGTGTATCCGTCTCTCCAGTTTGGGGGTTTGCCCTGGAACTGCACTTCTCTGATGGATCTAAGAAGAGCTGTTATTTTTTTCAGCTTTTTACTTATCATTAGGATAAAGTGATGACTTCTAAGCTTTTCATGTGCTGAACCAGATATCAGAAGTCGAGGTGAACTTTTTAAAGGACTTGGGTTGATTAATGTTCAAGATGATAATAGAACTTTAAAAAATTTAAAAAACAGTTGAATTTGGAGAGAAAATAATCATACTGTTACATTGGGATGGCATGTTGTATTTTTCTAACATCTGAATCTCTCAATCATTCGTCCTTGTATGTGAGGATTTTTTTTGTCCATTTTCAGAAGGGAGAAATTGAGGCTCAGAAAATTTCTTGTCCTGCTCAAGGCTACACCACTAACATTAATCCAGGCCCCTTTGCATTTTAGTGGTGGAAAATTGGCCGGCAGATATGTCCTTTCTGTCACTGTTAAACATCATGCATTTTCATTGTTATTAATTTGAAGGCTTTAAAGTGGGACATCCAGTCCTAATTCTTTTGCCCCTGCCAACGCTGTGGTCTCTTTCTTGGCCAGATTTGCACATTTATGTAACTAGTTTCCATCCTGTGGGCATTTGAATTTGCCAAAGTCCTGCAAGATCTTATAAAAAAGGTTGTTCCGAGTACAATATCTGCGCTAACTCTTCTAGAAGCATGTGGATTTTAAATGAGAATCCTTGTTAACTCAAAAGGAATGGCTCTCTAATGGCTAACTTTTAGAGAATGCAGTAGGAACTGAGATTTTCAGCTTGGTTACCCTGCTTGGAGGATCTCAGGTCCGGCTTTCCCTCCTGTGTTGAACTGTGTGGCTGTGGGCACTGGTTGGCACGTCACACAAGTGCTGGTTGCAGACCACCCAGGGCTGACGTCCTGTGTCCTCACCGTCACACATCCTGATGGTTAGAACCTGATGAAAAGCGGACTCAGGGCCAAGGAGCAGGCTATTCTGTTGTTCAGAAGGAAGCTGACTTGTTCCATCTTTGAATTACCGTGTTTATTTCCCCTACTTTCCTGACTTCTGCCTCTCTAGGCTTCCCTGTTGATATAGTGCTGAGCTCCTGGGGGATTGATTCTTTCTAGATACAACACTGGAATCTAGTCAGTGACTACCCAACCTCAGCCCTGACACCAAATGCACCAGGAAAGGACGTCTGGAAAGATAAAAACAAACAAACAAACAAACAAACAAACAACAACAACCAAAACATTTCCCAGTTTTCAGAGATTCAAGAGGACTGAAACCGAGGAATCTGTATCTTTTTATAAAAACAGTGGGGAGATTAAAAGACCATTTTATTGTGAGAGCTTTCCAATCCAGACAGCAGTGGAGATAATAATTATCAGGTCCCTACATACTCACGGCTAGCTGCTCAGTGCCAGGAATCTTTGTGATCCAGCCCCACGCAATACGCTTTACACTGGACCCTCATGAAGGCTGTTCCAGGCATCCTATTATGTTCTCAGTTAACATCTCGATGTTTCTAGGAGAGGAGGTTTTTTTTTTTTTTTTTTTAAGATTTTATTTATTTATTTGACAGACAGAGATCACAAGTAGGCAGAGAGGCAGGCAGAGAGAGAGGGAAGCAGGCAGGGAGCCTGATGTGGGGCCCGATCCCAGGACCCCGGGATCATGACCTGAGCCGAAGGCAGAGGCTTTAACCCACTGAGCCACCCAGGCACCTCATAGGAGAGGAGGTTTTTAACATAACCCCTGCAGCATTATCACACCCAAGAATCAATAACAATTCCTTAGCATCCAATACCCTGTCAGTGTTCAGGTATTTACAGTTGGCTGATACAGATCAGGAACCCCAGGAAGACTACCTACTGTGTTTTACTGGTATGTTTCAAACATCTCTTTCAATCCATGAATTCCTCTCTCTCTCTATCTCTCTCTTTTGTTTCCTTTGAAATTTATTTGTTAAAGGAATGACGTCCCTGGTCTCTAGAGCTCCTTGTTTTGTTTTTTTTTTTTCTTCACACGAGTCACCTGCAGATTTTGTTAAAATACAGGTTCTGATTCAGCAGACCCGAGATAGAGCCCGAATTCGGGGCACGTAGCCAGCTCTGGAGCAATGTGGGCTGCAGGTCCTCGGACAACACCTGAAGAGGAGGCTCCTCAAGGGAAGGTTATAGCGATGCCAGCATGATCCTGCTCCATCTTTCCTGCAAACCAGGGGTGATCTCAGGCCCAGGGCAGATCCAGATGGATGCTGGTGAGTCCACTGGAGGGTGCTGCTGTGCATTCCTTCTGATGCCCCGGGGATCTGTGCACAGCCAAGTTCAACCCTGTGGGGCCAGCTGCCTCAAGCACTCCCAGCCATCATTTTCTGTAGCTGTAGTTGCAAGCTGTGGCCCTGAAGCCAGCTTGAACAACTTTGCACCAACTATATTGTGGCCTGCCAGTGCTGCCCTCACTGTTGCTGCATGGACTAGGGATCAGGCAGGAGGAGTGTCCACCTGGGCTATGCTTGGGGGAGGGGTAGAGCATCTCATTAGGGGCCACATGTAAGCAATGCTTCTCAGGATCCATGACCTTGTCTAGTCCTCCCCACATTGACACTGGGTTTGGCCAATAGGACATTTGCAGAAGTTTGATAGGTCTTGTGAATAAGGTTCAGAATGTTCCCCTTATCCCATTGATGAGAAGGGACATCAATGAGAGGAGAGAGAGGCCCAGCTAACAGCCAGCATCTAGGCCCCAGGCAGGGGAGTGAGGCCACTTTTGCCTTCTAGTCTCAGCTGGGTGCCTAGAAGCAAGCTCCTAGAGGAGCCTAGCCAACCCATGGACTCATGAGCAATAACAAATTGTTTTTGTTTTAAGCCACTAAGTCTTGACATTTTGTCACACAGCACAGCTAACTGAAACATCACTGAAACAGCTTACCGGATATGTGGGAATTGGTGCTTGGTGAGCCAGGACCTCAAGCCTTTGTTGCTGCGGTTTGACAAACATGAGTTAACTCCCGACATATTTACTTTTCAGTGTCAGATCATGACTTCTATCCAACCCTTTGGGACACATGTGGTGAAGAACTTGGGGACATAGGCTCTGGAGTTGTGAACCCTGAAACAATTCCCCTGGCTGGTGTCCTTGGACATATTGTGGGCACACTCTGTCCTCTCAGCTTCTGTCAATCCATGTGTCAAAGGCGTATATCAACCTCAAGACATTTGTGAGAACTAAGCAAAATGAAGTATTTAGAGCTGGATTCTGTGCAGAGTGGCTACACAATATTTTATTATTGTTATTAAATACCATTCATAAATTTAGTAGACAATCTGCTTGCTGTCTGTCTCCCTCTGTTACTTGGAGTGTTGTCTGCAGACCAGGAGCATCAGCGTTGCTTGGGAGCTCAGTATCATAGCTTTTTCTGTCATAAATAAGACACAGGTACAGAAAATCCCACTGAATGTATGGTCTAGTAAATGATTTTAGGCAAACATCCTCATAAGTACCATGCAGGTGAGGAAACAGATCTGCCAGCACCCGAGAAGCCCACCAGATGCCCACCTGGCATCATCTCATTTCTTGTTTTAGTTTGGCATCCACATGTGCTCCCTGACCACTATAGTTTCCTCTTCCTCTATTCAAAATGTGGTGTGTCTTAGGGCATACAGCTGGCTTGGTCACAGGAGCATGCAACTCTTGGTCTCAGGGTTGTGGGTTCAAGGCATACTTTGAGTGTAGAGATTGTTTAAGAATGGCATCTAAGAAAAATGTGATGTGTCTCTCCGTACTTCTTTTCTTTTCTGTTGATGGATATGGCCTGAGTTTCCTAAGCAGGGTTTTGCAGGCAGGATGTAAGTGTGTGGTGTAATGGTTCTGCTGTGCTTGGTTTCTGCAGCTGGATCCGGAGCCTGATCAGACCAGACAAGTGTGTTCTTTCATCAGGAGTCATGAGGGGCAAACCCTCAAAAAAGTTCGCTTTTCGTAAGGTCAGAGACCACTGATGCTTAGTACTTGGGACCATCGGCTCATTTGGGCTTGCAAAATAATAGTCTATGGTTTTTCACTGATCAGCTGCAATAGTTTTATAAAGAGATAATTCTCCTCATCTACTATGGATTATCCAGAGGTCTGGTTTGTATAAGAAAAGGAGGGTAAAATGTTTGATGCTTTCCCTTTATTTAAAGACACTGCGTTGATTTCACATATCTTTGAAAAGTGACCGATAAATTTACAAAATCATTATGAATTCATGAATTTATATTTTATGGGTTTCAATATATTGTAATTATTCTCTGTTTTGAGGCTCAATTTATCTTATAATGGGAGTCTCTTCCTGTTGGTTTGGAGTCCTTTTGATGTGACTCAGTGGTCTTTCAGAGTGTCCTTGCTGTCTGCTGTGACAAGTGGTTCCAGGCTCACCTTAAACATTCAAGACCTTATTCTTGAAACTAAATACATTCATTGCTACTGGGTTGCTTATTGTCTCTATCATCTATCTATTGTCTATCATCTATCTATCATCTACCATCTTAAAGGTAAAATACCTAATGAGTCCAAACGGCCAAATTTGGAGTCCCAAATTTAGGACTTACAGAGTTTTACTTCCCTCTTTTCTATTCCAGTTGTATCTCATTTCTCCTACAGCAAAAATTCTGATTCTCAAGGCTACAGGAGTTGACAGAATTAGAGTATGGCATGATTATTGCTTTATTCCACATTATCAGTCTACAAAATAGGAATAACAACAGGACGGACTATTGCTGCTCCCAATATGATTGCTAGCACAGGTAAAATTGTCTTTCCCATGCACTGTGTGCTGTTCTCCCAGCCTCTGTGACCGCAAGGAATCTGCACTGGCTCAGCCCCAGGCTCCCCCTCCCCCACGGCCCTGTGGGTAATGTGCGTTCCGTGTTCACCACCAGCTCTTAGATGCATAACCCCGCAGTCAACCTGGTTGTCTGAAGCTCCCTCAGTAGGTCATGTAAAAATGTCCCAGGGAACATTCTTGAGTCGGTGCGTTTTGATAATTGTATGTGGTTCTCTTCTCAGGGCCGGCAGTCTGCTTCCTCTCATTTTCCTCCTACAGGTTCAGGGCAGGTTACTGTGAATGTTTGTCCCCCACTTGTTAGGTGTGGGGGCAGCTTGCCTTTGAGCTTTGCTGTAAGTGTTGTGCACAGTGTTTGGTCCCTCTGCCGAGGTGCCCGGTGTGTGAGTGTGCAGGGGCGGGGGCAGCAGTGACAGAGTAGCGCTTGTGAGAGGCTTAAGCGCTGATATTTATCTCTCACAGTTCTGAACCTGGAAGGTTAAGATCCCATGTCTCCTGTGCTTGTAGACAGCAGTCCTCTTGCTTTGCCCTCACACAGCCTTTCCTCTCCTATCTCTGTGTGTCCAGATCACTTCTGATAAGCTCCCTGGCCATGCTGGGTCAGGACCCACCCTACTGGCCTCCTTTCAACCCAGTCACCCCTTCAAAGGCTCCTGCTCCAAATACAGTTACATTCTGAGGTCCTGGGGTTCAGAGCTCCAACATAGATTTTAGGGGACACAATTCAGCCCATAAAACATTTTGTTTTGGGATTTGGGGAGACTAGACCCTCTTCTCCTATTGTCTCATCTTCCCAGGATTGCCTTTTCATGGTTGGTTGATGTTTCTCATGACTGCATGAGCCTGAGAAGCAGCCCCCAACCCATTCCTTGTATGTGGCCCTATTTGTAGTGCCCATCTCTCCAGCTGACACGTCTGGGGGGCTGTCTGCCCCACCAGCACGCAAGCCCGGTGGCAGTAGTGTCAGACCTGCCCAGCTGTCCCCATTGCCACAGCCACGCTGCCCTGCCCACTGCGCTGTCCCTGCCCCCACAGTGGCAGTGCCGGGCCTGTAGAAGTGCTCAGTAAACAGCTATTGAGTAAATGTGCAGGAAGCAGCATTGGGCAGTGGGTTCAAGTCCAGGCCCTGCCTCGACCTGGCATTGTACCTTTGAGCAAATGGCACGAAGCCCTCACAAGGGACTGACCTGGTGCCCTCTCAGGCCTGTCTTGGTTCCCTGTTCCTCACCTGGGGAAGGCTAAATGTGTACACTGCCTTATATGAAATGGACTTCACAGGTAGGATTTAACCCATGCAGCAAAATCAGGCCCACCTCTTTGTTTACCGTCTCTGCAATCAGTGTGACAGCAAAAGTTGACCAGAACCTAGAAGGTTAAGAGGGTCACTGTTTTCTGGCATCAAACCGAGAATGAGGTAGTGGCTGTGTTAAGTGCTTTGGGGACATTTCATAGAAGCAGTTTGCCAAAGAGAGTGGAGATCTTGTCTGAAGCAGATCTTGGGGAGGCAGCAGAAGAGTAAAAACATTGGCTGGTCAGATGGGACCATGGGGCTTGGCCTCTCCCAGGACACTTGTCTTTGCTGTGTTTGTGCCCGGCATTCAAGTATTTGTCCATTCATTCAAACAGCTCTCTTCTGGACTTCCCTGGGTAAGAGCTTCATTGCCTTCACATCTCAATTTGTGCAAAATTCATATCTGATTCATTAAAAAAAAAACTTAAATTGGGATCATCTGAATTCCAGTTCATTTTACATTACCCTGTTAAAAAAGAAAGGGATCTGAACTGTGGCTATATTAGGAACTGAGTCAGAGCACTTTTAGCTAAAGTTCAGAGGTAACACACTGAGCTTAGGCAGAGATGGCAGGACCTCGGCCCCGGCCCTCAGACACCTGATCTGGACCACAGGATGGAGCCCGTGCCTCACGCATTTGCTCACTCATTCAGCCACAACCTACGGAGCACCTGTCTGTCAAGCTGCCAGGTGACCAAGCTGCCAATTAGGACAATGAACCAAACTGAAAGTAACTGTCAAGCCTCCCTTCACTCACTGGGACTGGGCAGGCAAAGGGCAATGGAGAAAGTGCTTGCCCTCCAGCCTCTCCTTTACCCATGGAACATCACTGGGTGAAGGTCAGACCATACACAGTGTAGGCCAGGGGGTGGGCAACGTCACTGGGTGAGGGTCAGACCACACACAATGTAGGCTGGGGGTAGGGGCTGAGGGCAGGGGTCATCTTCCTGAAAAGCAGCCTTGAACAAAGTCTCCTGCCTTTTTATAGACCTTGGGGGCCTGGGGTGGTGCAGGAATGAAAGTGTATTGAGTTGGGAGAAGTGCCTTAGCCAAAGCCGCAGATAAGGGGCACAGAGAGGAGGTGCCTGGGCTAGGAATGCAGATGTCCACCATATGTACATAGAAGCACAGCTAGCTGGGGAGGGTGGGCTGAGTCCTGACCACAGCTCCCTCCAGACACCACAGTACCCTGGTCCTGCAGAAGTCTCCTCTGGGGAGGGCAGTTGGCCCACGAGGCCTGCCAGGGATTGCCTGTGGGCACATTTTAGGGAGCATACAGCATCATGACCTAGACCCAGGCTCCTCTCTGCACCTGGCGCTGGCCCAGGTGTGGGGGCTGGTATAGTGAAGACACAGACACCATTGACCCAGGCTGTGCTGGCACCTGGAGGACAGTGAACCCTGATCCTACTGTATAAGAACCAGTAACCACAATTGAGTTGCGGAAAGCTGCCTTGACAGGTTTCATTTCCCATCCCACCATGCCACCTACCCTCCTTGCTTCATTTGTATTTTTCTCAGCCATGATCAGTTTGGCCCTTGACAGTTTCCAACACATTTTGTTTTTCTCAGCCTTCAAATCCTAATGCTAGGGGCCCCTGGGTGGCCCAGTGGGTTAAACCTCTGCCTTTGGCTCAGGTCATTATCTCAGGGTCCTGGATCAAGCCCTGCATCGGGCTCCCTGCTCAGCAGGGAGCCTGCTCCCCCCTGCCCCTCCTCTGCCTGCCTCTCTGTCTACTTGTGATCTCTGTCTGTCAAATAAACAAATAAAGTCTTTTTTTTTTTTTTTTTTT
>PISX010011890.1:0-63030 GCA_004024625.1 Mellivora capensis | reverse complement strand
ATTTGTGGAGCATAACAAATAACACGGAGGACATGGGGAGATGGAGAGGAGAAGGGAGTTGAGGGAAATTGGGGGGGAGATGAACCATGAGAGACTATGGACTCTGAAAAACAACCTGAGGGGTTTTGAAGGGGCGGGGGGTGGGAGGTTGGGGGAGCCAGGTGGTGGGTATTGTGGAGGGCACGCATTGCATGGAGCACTGGGTGTGGTGTAAAACTATGAACTCTGTTACGCTGAAAAGAAATAAAAAAAAAAAAAAAAGAAAACACTATGCTAAATGAAAGAAGCAAGTTTCAAAATAAAATTTTCTACAATTGATTGTGGTGACAGTTACACATCTGTATGAATACAGAAATCACTGAAACCACTAAATTGTGCACTTTAACTGGCTAAATTGCATGGTATGTAAGTGAATATCTCAATAAAACTTTTTTTTTTTTTTTTTTTAAAGAAAGCAGCAGGTCCTTGATGCCCTGAACAGGGAAATTTTAATGTAATAAGATTATGTAATGAGGGATTGGCTGCTAGAGGTAGAGAAGTCATAAATAACAGGAGGAGCAGATGTGGGGAACAGCCACCATGTCCAAGGAAGGAATGAACTTGGAATAAGGCCCTCTCTCTAAGGCTAAGATTCAGACCTCATTGGTATGTAGCATTCGTGGATGTCAGGTTCTTTGGGTGTCTTGGATTGAAGCTGGCAAATGGAAAACTGTCCACTGAGGTGCCAACAAAACTCACTAAGAAGTTGTTCTCAGGGGTGCTGGAGGACTCCCTAGAATGTTGCTTGCAAGGTGCTGCTTAATTTCATCGAGAAGTTGCCACTCGGGTGCCTGCAAGGTTCCTTGCAAGCCTGCTGGGGCACCAGTGAAATGAGCTGGGAAGCCACCTCCTGAGTGCCTGTATAACTTGCTAGAAACCAGATCGGGGGACCACCTAAGTGGCTCAGACGGTTGAACGTCTGCTTTTGGCACAGGTCATGATCCCAGGGTCCTGGGATCGAGCCCCACATCGGACTCCCTGCTTGGCAGAGAGCCTTCTTCTCCCTCTCCCTCTACTGTTCCCCCTGCTTGTCCTTTCCTAATTCAAATTCCTAATTCAAATAAATAAATGAAGTCTTGAAAGAAAGAGAGAGAGAAAAGGAAAACTAGATGGATCACTGGATAACTCTCCAGGAAGCTACCCATGAGTGCCACTGAACTCAGATGATGGGAGGAGCCAATGAAACTTCCCAGGAAGCTGCCAGCAGAAGTACCACTGCAACTACACTGGAGGTGAACCCCGTTAAGTCTTCCGCAAAATGGCTGAGCATCACAGGAGCAAAAACTAAGGAAAGCACACTTGGAGGAGGTCAAGACACTTCTTCCTTCAGTGTCTCTCCAGTGCCTTCTATTGACAAAGCTTAACATCATGCCACTTGGCAAAGGAGAAATGTTTACAGGGTCCGGTACCAGTATCACAAAGTAGGTTGAGGAAGGGTGTATTTGGAGATTAAAAGCAATAACATAATAAATGACACATTGGGTATATCTTAAAATGGGTTCAATGCTAGAAAGTCTATTATTCAACGTATTAACAATGTAAAACCATATGCTTATTCATGATGCAGAAAAAACACCAGATAAATTTCAACATCATTCAAGTTAAAACAGAACAAAATAAAAACCCTTACTTTAGGAATAAAACTCACTTTTAAAGCTGACAAAAACTATCTACAAAAAAACCCACAAAACAACAGTTAATTCTCATTACTCATGGGAGTTATCGTATAAAGTTGCTGCAGACACTGAATTAGCAAGTACTGAATCATTACTCCTAGGGGAGATACAGGGTTAGATTCCTCAGGGCCTCTGGTAACATTTTTGCCAACTACTCAATATATAATCTGTTCTATGTGTGTTTCTGTTTAAAGACTGTATATATGATTCATTGACATTGAACTCACAGCCTACAGAACTGTAACTAATGCCTAAACAAAACCTAGGTAACATAATGTGTTAAGACACATGACTGTTTTCATGGTGCCTCAGTGGCTCAGTGGGTTAAAGCCTGTGCCTTTGGCTCAGGTCATGATCCCAGGGTCCTGGGATCAAGTCGGGCATTGGGCTCTCTGCTCAGCAGGGAGCCTGCTTCCTCCTCTCTCTGCCTGACTCTCTCCCTACTTGTGATCTTTGTCTGTTAAATAAATATGTAGAATCTTTAAGGAAAAAAAAACAGACACATGACTGTTTTCTTGCACTTAGGAACACTAGACAGCACTTCAGCATTATACTTGGGGCCTTTTTAAACAGCAAAATCAACCAAAAAAAGTGTAAGAAATGTGGCACTAAAAAGATCAGGAAAGGATAGTTGTTTATAGTATAAAAGCTGAAATAAGCAAGCAGAGCATTGTTTTGTTCAACCTCAGCTGGGAACATGTGCCTTGGGTGACTCAAATTTTTTGCCACTCTACACAATGTCCACAAGTAACCTTGAAAATGACCTGAATATTGATTTGGGGGAGTAAGAAAATTTGATGATAAAGAATCTGCAAAAACCAAGAGAAACTACACTGACTACATCATATTTTGTGGTTCAACATTAAAGGTGTTAAAAAAAAAGAACAAATTTAAAATGCCTGCTACTATTACAATCAATATTGTACTAGAGATCCTATGTAGTACAATAAGAAAAAGAAACCAGGATTTGAAATGAATGTCATTATTCAGGTAATTTTTGTCTACAAAACCCCCAAATCATCTATAAATTGGAATTTGAGAAGGTTGTTAGACATGATTAGTATATAGAGTTCAATTACATTTGTATACCCCACCAGCAAGTTAGAAAATTTTGGGTAACAAAAGATATTTGTTTTACAACAATGAAAAACACAAGGGTCCTACCTTAAACTTTAAAAATGTGAATGATCTTTGTGAAGAAAACTACAAAATTTATTTGTTGAAATACAGTAAGGGAACTCTAAGTAAATGGCAAGCTTTAATTTCTTCATGGATAGTAAGAGTATCATTAAGTTGTTAATTCCTCCAAAATTGTCCTCTAAAATAATTTCATCCAAAACCCCTATGGGCTCTTAACAGAATTTGTGAAGTGAATTCTTTATGTGAAAATGCAAAGAGCTATGGCAATCCTGAAGAAAAAACAAGATAACAGACTTGCCTTATCAGATAATCACGTAGTCACAAAATGGAATAGTATACAGCAAAGAAAATGAACCAGACACATGCATCGATGTGAATGAACCTCAAAAAATGTTAACATTGAGCTAAAAAAAAAATCATGGAATATGTAAAATATCCCATTTTATACATTTCAAAAACAGGGAAGTGAAACTATTTTAGGGATTCATAAACATGAGATTTTTAAACAATGAGGAAAAGCACAGGAATTATGAACACAATCCAGAGTAATGGTTACAAAGGACTGATAATTTAAGTTGGGTGGTGAATATATAGGCGTTTGTTATTCAAACTGTCTTCTTACACGTTATCCTCTTTGTGTATGTTTTATAATAAAACAATTTAAAAGATGGAATGCTCAGAAAATAGTGAGTCATGTCAAAACCCTAAATAAAGTGTATTAAATTTTGTCATGCTATTTTAGCTTTCAAAAACATGTTAACCATAACTGAAAAAAAACAGGAGAGATCCCTCAAAAATAATCTGTAAGTTTAAAATATTCAATTTTTAAATAACAGGCATTTTTGGGCATTACACATTAAATTCCCTCAACTGCCTACTGTCTCCAAATTAAAATGGTTGTGCATTAACTACTGAGCATTCCAAGATATTTCATGGGGTTGCCCCCAATCGACATTTTAGTTTTGGTGGTGCTTTATAGCCATGCGATTATTTAAAAGTTCTATTTCATAACAGAATGGAAAACTGAAATGTTAAAGTGCTATTAATAACGATATGTATGTTTCCTAAACAAGCTACTGAAACAAATATAAAAATTTAATGTGCTAAAAGGAGGAATCATGTGCTCATTGAACTTAGTCAACTCTTCAAATATGAAAGAAAATTAAAGAACTTTTTTAAAAAAAGATTTTATTTATTTATTTGACAGATAGAGAGATCACCAGTAGGCAGAGAGGCAGGTAGAGAGAGAAAGAGGAGGAAGCAGGCTCCCCGCTGAGCAGAGAGCCCGATGTGGGGCTCGATCCCAGGACCCTGGGATCATGACCTGAGCCGAAGGCAGAGGCTTTAACCCACTGAGCTACTGAGCCACCCAGGCGCCCCTAAAATTAAAGAACTCTTAAGCATAGGAAACAAACAGAGGGCTGCTGGAGGGGAGAGGGTGGAGGGATGGGGTAACTGGGTGGACATTAAGGAGGGCATGTGATGTAATGAGCACTAGGTATTATAGAAGACTAATAATCATAGGCCTCTACCTCTGAAATCAATGATACATTATATGTTAACTGAATTTAAATAAAAAATGTTTTAAAAGTTTAAAAAAAAGAACATATAAAATTGAGCAAACATCATTAAAGGATGTACTCAGGAATTTCTGGGAAGGGAATGCCACTGCATTATTTGTCTATTGTTTGACTTGTACATTGTATTTTCATACATTTTCAGGAATTCATTTGTCACTAGAATTGCAGACTGCTTTATTGAAAGGTACCCTAAAAATAACATCCAATTACTTTCACTATTCTGTGATTAATCTGTTTCAAATACTGAAGAAAAGGAAACCAGGCAAAGCAAAAAACAGAGCAGCAGCAGCAGCGAACAAAAATACTAGTCTAAGGAGGCTTAGGTTTGGCTACAGTGTGGACCATGTATCCCAGAGTTCATTAATAACTTAAATTGGACATTCCCTCTGATTTCTGTTCATCAGGTTTAAAACTCTACCCCTTAAATAAATGCATTATGTTGCATTAAAATAATAGAAAAGGAAAAAAATAATCTCAAAACGTGCATGTCTGCTAACGCCAAAGCTTGAAATACAAAGACAAATTTGATGTACAGCACAATATGTAAGTTCTAAAATAAAAGCAACACACTGCTTTATCGGATATGCTACAAACAGCAATCTGACTGGTTTTAGAAAGTGAATGGAATTATAATCAATGAGGGCACCTATTTTTGTTCCATTAGGAGTACACCATCCTAGTGAGAACAAATGAAATAGAGACATTTATATAAATGCAATTGTAAAATAGTATTTTATTATTTTTAATATAGTGCTGTAACATTTCATAATATTGCATACTGCTCAAATGTTGGTTTATTTAGTTAGGAAAGAATATCCTCCCCTCACCCCACTCCCCAATTCAGAATTTAAAGACACATTATCCTTGTAGAGCCCTAACAGATTGGCTCCTAATGTCACATTTCGTAAAACAGTAATGCTATGAACTAAAATGAGTAAAGGTTAACAATTACTTTGATTTCACAGTTTCACAAAGCAGCCAGTAGATTGCTGAATTCAGAACAGCAACAAAAATTCACTTTGAATTAGAGTTACCTTTTCCATAATGCTCCTTAAGAAAAAAATATGAGGCAAAGGTAATGCTTCTTTTAGTCCTTTATTCAACAAATCAACCTTTACCTTGCAAATAAGTTTTACAGTTACCAAATGATGTTATTTCTGTGCCACCAGACTTTTTATGTTTGGTGTTTTTTTTTGTTTGTTTGTTTGTTTTTGCTTTCTTGTTCTGGTGCTACCAGTTAAGTGAACAAAAGGACACTAAAAATTAAAGTTCTAGGAACACCTTTCAAAATAAAACCTGTTAAAGAAAACCAGGCTAGTGAGTCAGGTACTTACCAATATAAAACAAGTAAGCATAATTGCATAGATTAGTACAAATTCAAATTCAGACAAAATAAAACAATGAATTTAATTAAATAAATGTAAAAGGCTCTTTCAAGTGTTTTTTTTTTTTCCATTAATGTTGCATGCACTTCCCCTTTACAACATGTTTTAATTTTTTTTTTTTTTTTGGCACAGTTGCTCTTGAATTTAAATATATGTTTTTAGGAGAGCAAGTTAAAAAAAGAGATTTTTTTCCATAAGGGTGAAGATTAATGAAAATACATTTTGAAGCATTTTAAATATTTTATTTGAAAAGTGTAGTCATATATAAAAAAAATTTTACTTAACAAAATATTTGCTAGTCTTGGTTCAATGAAGTCATCAGCATGTCCATAGCTGGTCCCAACTATTAGATAGATACTCACTCCCTCTTGTATTCAAATCTAATCAAATTAATTACCCAAATAACAGATCTAAGAAATTAAATGATTCTATATTTAGATGCTTAAAATATGGTCATATTCTGTGTTAGAGATAAAAGATTTTACTGGCAAAATTTAAAAACTGTCTCCTCAAAAATCGTTTTATATGTGTGTGGGTATGCACACACATATGTATTACTTTTCCTTCTATAAGAACTATTTTGTTTGAAAGACTTGGCTTACTTATTAATGTGACTACAGGGTCCTCAAAATAAAAGCAGGCACAGCTGGTTAGTTTATGAATTATGCTGGATTATCAAGTTCAATTGATTAGAAAGAGTGGAATACCCTGTCACCTGTTACTTAGAACCATCTGTACCACAAAAAAATGTTTATCTCATAAATTCACCATCAATTTGGTAATCTTTGATATAACTACCCTGTTCTTTTGACTATACATAACACAAAAGAAAAACTTTTTATACTAAACTTTCTAACTTCCACTACAATAAAAAGGACACAGATACAATCCCCTACTTAACAATATATAAAAAGGGGTTTGGCAGATACAGTCAGCATTACGGACACCATTTAAACCTATATTTTATAGCTGTAGGTTTTAGGTGTCTTGCCAAAAGCATAGTTTCATGATACATAATTTACAAAGTGTCATACTATTTAAAAGTATTCCTATATACATTTTCTTCTTGTAACATGCCTCTGATTTCCAGCAGAAACATTATAAATGCTATCATAAATGAAATCTTTCTTTACAGAATAGACTATGAATCATATAAAAAATGCTTTAGTTCCCATCTTAAAACAGTTGTAAACTAATTTTTAAATAAGTATTTTAGGTATATAATTAGAAGTGTAAATAGCCTGCATATAACTATAAATGAAAAGACCGAGTTCAACAGTACCACATCTGTTTAGAAAGCTCTACCAAGTACATCACTGTGAAAATAACACACAGACACCATTTACATATGTATCTATAAATAAATATATATATACTTTTCCTATTGAAACTTTTTTTAAAAAGCTTCATGGTTTGAAGAGGTTTTTGCTGTTAAAACGTAAAACATATACATTATGTTGACCAATCTGATACAAATGTAACTTAATACACTGATTTACAACAAGCAGTAGTATGGCCCTCCAAGTATTATGAAAAATGAAAAAAAAATTCCTAGTACAGATTTCAACTATATTAAAGAATCCTTAGCAATTTTCATTAGTGTCATCCTTTAGTGTCCAAACATTAAGTCCATTTAATAAAATTTAACACATAACAAGGTGATTTCTTTAGGATAATTTTGTTATTCAAGTACCTAAGTTTATTATTACCCAAAAAGTGAAACTTTTCAATGACTGCTCTGAAAAAAATCAGAGAAAGGATTACAGTATTATTTTTGCTATGCAGCACTACTTTAAATTCATGATGGCATCTCTATCATGATGCTTTTTAAAATGAAGAGTGAAAAAATAATAAAACACTTTCAAAAATGGTAGCATATTTGGTCAAAATACAAAATATACTAATATAATAGCATTTACATGTTAAAAACACAAATATTTAAATGTGTAATCATCTTTATGTGTTCAACATGAAGAACAGCTTTTCTCTTCACAATTGCCACATTTTAATTGATTATCAGTACAATACTTCTATGTTTTATAAATAAATTTTACAGGTTTTCTGTTGTAATTTTTTTTTTTGTAAAGTATAACCTACAGCACAGTGATTTATAATTTAAGGTGATAGATATTTTCACATTCTAATTTAGCTTTTACACTATTTCATGCTTCTGAAGCTTTTTTGTTTTTGCTTCAAGATAGAGGTAGATTTAGTAGATTGGGCATGTCAGACTTACTGCCAAAATGCAATTATCAGCTGTACTGTCAATGTGCAGTTTCCAAGATGCGAGAAAAAAACTCAGAACCATTATATATAATACTTTATCAAAGTTCTCCTTTTCAAGCTCAAGTTATTAAATAATTTCATATATATTTAATTGCTCACAAAGTTACAAAAACTAGGTAAGACAATAAAAACACAAATATACATACACCAAAATAAAAAAAAAACTATAATGAAAGATTGCATCTGAATGGAAACTTCTTTTGTTTTGCTTTTTAAAAGTGCATCAACTTTTTCCTTTTCTGTTCTAAGTAAAAACACAGCAAACATTCCTACTGATATTGTAACAAAGAAGAGATCTCTGAAACTATCCTTCATAGCCAGTAATTTTTATCCCACCAAGTTAAAGTTGAAATCCTTCCATTGGTGCTTCCTGCTGCTGAAACACGAACTGTTGCTGACTTTCATCCACCTGAGGTACAATGCTGGGGTCATCTTCCTCTACACCAAAGTAATGTTCAATCAGATCAAAAGCCTTTTGGTAAATTTCCTGGTTTTCATGGCTTTGCAGAAATTCAATTTTATCCAGACCTGTTTTACATATATATACATATATGAAGAAAACTGTTACACAAGTTTCATTATATATGTGAACCAAAATAATGAATCCATAGCATCTGTAAGTCTATCAGCAATGGGGCTGTTGTTCCTATCTAATTTTTGCACATACTGAGAGCCAACACAATTTATGTCTTAAACTTCAAGAATGACAGTGACATTAAACTTCAAGAATGACAACCACACACAAAATATAAGGCAGTGTGGTAAAAGCACCAGCCTGGGAATAAAAAGATCACAGACTCTACCTTGCTAGCTGTGTGATTTTGACCAAATAAGTTTGGTTTCTCTATACCTTAGTTTCTCAATTTTAAAATCAATTTCTCAGTTTTAGATTATGTAACTCTACATGTCCTTTCCAGAGTAATTATGCTATTTTTAAAAAGCACAAAAAAGGAAAAGCATCAAAACAAACACAAATGAAGAAACAAAAGGCGAGCAAACTAACATACACACATTCTCTCAGAGATGGAATCCGAGATCAATATGGAATGAGTATTATTTACAAATCCAATATAGCTATTGTATAATATGCCAAAAGTACAACCTATAAGTGAAACTGAAAAAGCCTATTTTTACAAAATAAGCAAAATCTAGAGCACTCTATTTTATTGCCTACAAGAAGAAAAATCTACACTAAGTCTGGGTGATGCTGAATATATTTTTCATTTAATTACAGGTAAATCTCTTCAATTGTATCATCGCAGAACGGTACTGAAGTACCAGCCAGAGCAACTAGGCAACAAAAAGAAATTAAAGCCATCTAATTCAAAATGGAAGAAGGAAAACTGTCACCATTTGCATGCTATTATATATAGAAAATCGTAAGGCTCCACCAAAAACTTTAAAACTAATCAATGAATTCAGTAAAGTAGCAGCATACAAATAAAATTAGTAAAATCTATTGTATTTCTATACATCCATAATCAAACTATCAGAAAAAGAAATTAAAAAATAATCCCATTTACAAATGCATCAAAAAGAATAAACTACCTAGGAATAAATTTAACCAAGGAGGTGAACGACCTGTACATTGAAAACTATAATGAAAGAAACTGAAGACAATACAAATAAATGGAAAGATATCCTGTGCTCATGGGTTGGAAGAATTAATATTGTTAAAATGTCTATTCTACCCAAAACAATCTACAGATTCAATATACTCTGTGTCAAAATACCAATGGCATTTTTCCAGAAATAGAACAAATAATCCTAAAATAAATATAAATATATTTGAGAGAGAGAGAGAGCACAGAGGGAGAGTGAGAGGGAGAAGCAGACTCCCCACTGAACAGGGAACCCGATATGTGGCTCAATTCCAGGGCCCCAGGGTCATGACCAGAGCCAAAGGTAGACACTTAATTGACTGAGCCACTCAGGTGCCCCTTTATTGAAGCACACAGAACCCCAAGTAGCCAAAAGCAACTTTAAGAAAAAGAACAAGCTGGAGACATCATACTCTCTGATTTCAAACTGTATTACAAAGCTGTAATAATAAAAACTTACTGGCATAAAAAAAGATTGATGAAATAGAGAGCCCAGAATGAAAACCACATATAAAATCAATTAATTTACTACAAAGGAGCAAAGAATGTAACACACAATGGGGAAAGGGCAGTCTTTTCAAAAAATGGTGCTGGGAAAACTGGACAACCACACACAAAAGAGTGAAACTGGGCCACTAACATATACTGTATGCAAAAACAAACTCTGAATACATTACCTGAACGTAAGATCTGAACCATAAAAGTAGAAGAAAACATCGGTGATAAGCTTTTGACACTGGTCTTGTCAATATTTTGGAATTGATATCCAAAGCAAATACAACAAAAGTCAAAATAAACAAGTGGGATTACATCAAACTAAAAAGCTTCTGCACAGCAAAGGAACCCATCAACAAAATCAACAAAATGAAAAGACAACCTACAGAATAGAGACAATATTTGCAAGTCATACACCTTAAGGAGTTAATGCCCAAAATATATAAAGAACTGAACAACAACTCAACATCATAAACAAGCAATCTGGCTAAAATATGGGCAGAGGACCTGAACAGAAATTATTCCAAAGAAGACAGATATCCAACAAGCACCTGAAAAGGTATCCAACATCAGTAATCATTAGGGAAATTTAAATAAAAACTGCAATGAAAATAATTACCTCACATCTGTTAGAATGACTATTATCAAAAAGACTAGATATAACAAGTGTAGGTAGATGTGGAACAAATGAGACCCTCGTGCACTGTTGGTAGGAATGTAAATTGGTACAGCCTCTATGGTAAACAGTACAGAGGTTCTTCAAAAATTAAACTACCCCAAAAAAACAGAACTACCACATAATTTAGCAATTCCACTTCTGGGTATTTATCCAAAGAAAATGCAAACACTAAGTAGAAAAGACATCTGCTACCCCAATGTTCACTGAAGCACTATTTAGGGTGGCCAAGATATATGAGCAACATAACTGTTTACTGACGGATGACTGGATAAAAAGAAAAAAAAAACGTGTACATATGTATACAATAAAATATTCAGCCATAAAGAAGAATGTAATCTTGCCATTTGTGACAACATGGATGGACCTTGACGGCATTATGCTAAATAAAATAAGCCACAAAGAGAAAATAATCTCACACATATGTAAAATCCAAAGACAAACAACAACAACAAAAAATACCGAGCTCATAGATACAGAGAATGGACTGGTGGTTGCCAGTGGGGGAAGTTGGCAAAATGGGTGGAGGTCGTCAAAAGGTACAAACTTCTAGTTATAAATAAGTCATGGAGAAATAATGTATAGTATGGGCACTAGAGTTAATAATATTGTATTATGTATTTATAAGTTGCTAAGAAAGTAAATCTTACAAGTTCTCATCATAAGAAAAACATTTTGTAACTGTATGGTAATGGCTGTTAACTAGACTTACTATGGTGATCATGATAGTTTTACAACATATACAAACATGGAATCATTATGTTGTATACCTGAGAGCAACCTGTAATGTTATACATCAGTTAAAAAGAAGACTTGACTGTAATGATACATTTTGAACTGACTGCTTACCATATGCTTCTTCAATGAGAGCACAGTATGGATTAATGCCTATTCCATTCTGCTTAGATTCTTGTTCTCCAAGACGTAAAATATTTTCAAGTCCATTTAAAGCCACTTGGACTATTTTAGAGTCCATAACAGTCAACAGGTCACAAAGTGGTTTAATGCAACCTAAGGCTACCAAATACCTTCAGAGTAATTAAAAAAAAAAGTAGAGGGAAAAAAAACATTTAGAAAGACTTAAATATTATTTATAGCAAATATTCTTCAGTGAACTGTTCAAGAAACAATTAAGAAAAGTATCTTTATACAAACTCAAACATTAAAATATTTAAATTTTCACTTACATAGGAACCTGAAAACTTTTTTTTTTTTTTTTTTAAAGAGATCACAAGAAGTCAGAGAGGCAGGCAGAGAGAGAGGGGGAAGCAGGCTCCTCACTGAGCAGAGAGCCCGATGTGGGGCTCGATCCCAGGACTGGGATCATGACCTGAGCCGAAGGCAGAGGCCTTAACCACTGAGCCACCCAGGCGCCCCCTGAAAACTTTTTATTTTATTTTCATTTAACATAATTAGCAATAAATGAGATTACAAATATTACAAAAATACACATACAAGTTAATCGTTACTTGGGCTGTTTCTGCATGGCATATGAATAGTATTAAGAGTAACAGTGGTTTCAAGGTGCCAATATTTAAAGATGAGTCTATGTGCACATATTGGGGTCATATGGAAGTAGGGAGAAATGAAGAGGGAGAAGGGATACCTAAATCAAATTTCCCACAAAAACAATCATAACTGATGCTCTAAAATACCACCTATGTTTCAGAAGCAATACTGAATACTGAATACTATGTTGTGAATAATTTTAATAAACAACGTTCAGAAAGTTATTCCATTCATTTTTTAATACTTTGTTCTTTTCTAGTTTTTATTAGCTCTTTTCCATTCTCTATAATATAAACAAAGTAACTGATTTATAGTTGGCAAAAAGTCCATTAAAGCTAAAGGAAAAAAAAAACATGTGCTTGTTTGAAGCCAGACTGCATGGCTTCAAGTCCCGATTCCACTCCTTATTAGTTGTGTGACTCTGAGTGACTGCTCTGTGCCTCAGTTTCTCCATCTTAAAATGGGGATAATAACAGTACCAAGCTCAGACAGTTGCTACAAAAATACAGTTAAGCATTCAATAAAAGTTAGTTTCTTTTTTTCTTTTTTCCAAAGATTTTATTTATTTATTCTACAGAGAGAGATACAGTGAGAGAGGAACAGAAGCAGGGGGAGAAGGAGAAGCAGGCTTCCCGCTGAGCAGGTATCCTGATGTGGCGCTCAATCCCAGACCCAGGGATCATGACCCAAGCTGAAGACAGACACTTAACGTCTGAGCAACCCAAGCACCCCTAAAAGTTAGTTTCTACTGTCCTTTTTTTTTTTTAATTACATACCTTCACTAGAGCACTCACTTGCCATATACTATAGCTAATCAATATAATTGTTGATTGAATATCTCATAGAGGTATGAAGTTAA
This sequence comes from Mellivora capensis, assembly GCA_004024625.1. NCBI lineage: Eukaryota > Metazoa > Chordata > Mammalia > Carnivora > Mustelidae > Mellivora > Mellivora capensis. Next base: position 49,784 of record PISX010011890.1, on the reverse strand, counting down.
AGGACATAAAATACATGAAGGTATCAGATACACCCTTGGCATTCAATAACTGAAATGACTTAGCACAACAACTGGCAATATCAGACATTCAATAAATATTAGTGGTATGCATGCTGAAACTAATCTGAGATCAAGATCTCCTTCCATATATGTAGAATTAAATGAAATGGTGAAAATGGTTAGAAGAAATAATGACCTCAGTTTGGACACTTGATTCACATCAATAAATTTAAGTAATAATATATGGACTAGACCTAATAATGAAAATAATTAGACAAAGAAACTTTGGTTCCCAAAGCAGATAAAAATAATATTAGTTGATAAAAATGCAAGCCCACCCTCCTACACTGTTGGTGGGAAATGCAAGCTGGTGCAAACACTCTGGAAAACAGCACGGAGGTTCCTCAAATAGTTGAAAATAGAGCTACCATATGACCCCGCAATCACACTATTGGGTATTTATCCTAAAGATACAAACTTAGTGATCCGAGGGGCACGTGCACCCGAATGTTTATAGCAGCAATGTCCACAATAGCCAAACTATGGAAAGAACCTAGATATCCATCAAGAGATGAATGGATAAAGAAGATGTGGTACAGATATACAATGGAATACTATGCAGCCAGCAAAAGAAATGAAATCTTGCTATTTATGATGATGTGGGTGGAACTAGAGGGTATTATGCTTAGCGAAATAAGTCAATCAGAGAAAGACAATTATCATATGATCTTCCTGATATGACGAAGTTGAGAGGCAACGTGGGGGGTCTGGGAGGTAGGAAAGGAATAAATGAAACAAGATGGGATCGGGAGGGAGAAAAACCATAAGAGACTCTTAATCTCACAAAACAAACTGAGGGTTGCCAGGGGGAGGGGGTCGGGAGAGGGTGGTGGGGTTATGGACATTGGGGAAGGTATGTGCTATGGTGAGTGCTGTGAAGTGTAAACCTGGCGATTCACAGACCTGTACCCCTGTGGCTAATAATACATTATATGTTAATAAAAAATTAAAAAATGTAAAAAAATGCAAGGTAGAACAAGGGGAAGATCTTGTTTTATTATTCTTTATATTCATAACACAAGGAGATGAAAATGTAATGGAAAGAGGTAGAATGGAAGAGATATTATCAATATATAAAAATATAAATCTTAAACACAAGATAATAGCACAAACGAAGGCAATAAGGCAACGCTCTCACAACAGGTTATCTCAGAATCCTCTCAGTGATTTGTAAAATAGCTAGCAGCTGCCTTCTTGTTTTATAAATTAAGACATAAATTCTCATTAGAAAATACTTCCTAAACAGTCACTTCAAGAAACCCAAAGAGTCCTGAGTTTCACAGACAAATCCATAGAACAAGAAGATTCTGTAGGAAGTCAGGCTTTTATGCAAGTGCAAAGTAGAACCTTGTTATGGGGCAAAAGAGAGTAAAAAGCACAAGATAAAAAGAAATTTAGGAATCAATTCTGATCATAAAAGTTGTGATGATTACAAAAACAATGATAATAGTAGCTAATCTTAATAGAGAACTTAATGTTTAGGTACCATGTTATGTGCTTTAAATGTATGAATCCCATTTAATTATCAGGAGACTACCATAAAGTATTATCTGTTAATCAAATTCACTTAAAAAATGAAGAAACTGTCGGTCAGATAGGTAAAATGACTTTGTCAAAGCCACACAACTTTTACTGAAAGAACAGGATTTGAAAGCAGCCTGACTTCAAAGCCCGTGTACCTAGTATTTATGTTGTTAGTAAAAGAAACAAGTAAACAAACAACAAAAAGCCTATCAAAAAAGCTATTGTGAAAAAGAAAAAAAGAAAGCAAGTATAGAGAAAGAAAAGATGCCATCCACAGGTAAGGCTAACAACTGTCTAGGAGAACATTACTATATTAACAAATGTCTATTTCAGTATTATCTTTTATTTTAGTTTTAAAAATTATTTTAAATAAGTGGATGTTCAAATTCATTAGCCATTTCTATATAATACAGTTATATGCATGTGACTCTAACAGTATAAAAAATATTTAATGTCCATTAGAGGACATATTTTGCAAATTAATATAAACTGTTCTTTTTCAGATTTTTAATCTCTGATTTTTCATAAATAGTCTGCCAAGGCAAGTGATGTTAACTATCCTTTACTGAAAAACATAAAAAACAAAAAATTACTGTGAATGAATAATATAACAAATGCTTTCATTTCACATTAAAAATGCATATTAAACTGACTTAGAAATAATATTTTAGTTTCATCAACAAATAAAAAGTATGTAGTACTTCATTTTATTCCATGTGCATTTAAAAAAATAAATATAAAAAAACTCTGTATCACACCTTATTTGTTCTGGAGTACCTCCTGATGTTGCATTAGTTATAGCCCAAGCTGCTTCTTTCCTGGTGCGAAACTCTGCTTTCTGAAGAATCTCAATCAAAACAGGAAAAATATTTGCATCTATAACAGCCTGAGGAGGAAAAATGATACAACATACACAGTCCCAATGCTATTTTTAAAATGTTATAAGTAGAGAAAATGTAAGACCCATTGGCTTTAAAATGTCAGACTATTTGGAAATAACTTTGGAAATCTTTCTAATCTTCCAACAAACTTTCACATACTTTCAAGACTGGAAAATATATTAACAGAATATTAATTTTAAAGATGATAAAGCTCAGTTGGTTAAGGGTCTGCCTTTGGCTCAGGTCATGATCCCAGAGACCTGGGACTGAGCCCCACATCCTGCCCCCTGCTCAACAGGGAGCCTGCTTCTCCCTCTGTCCTTCACCCCACTCATATTCTCTCTCTCTCTCAAATAAATAAATAAATAAAATCGTAAAAAAAAAAAGATGATAAAGCACAAGGTAAATACTTGATCAAAATGGATAGGTAATTCTTGACTCAAGAAGCCTGATAAAACCCTAATAAATCATTACTTAAAAATTGAGAGGAAGATCATTACCTAACTTATTTAAAACTAATAAAAATCAATTCCTTTTTAAGACTAGCCTTATGCATCCAGCACTGTGGGCAGTTTTATACACACACACACAATTCCTCACTGGACTACTATTAATGAATGTTATTATTTTAGAGGAGAAAAGACCATGTTCTATAAAATACTTCTCAAGAATTTTTTTTAAGTAACTCACTAAAAAAAAAAAATCATTCATAAAATGCTTTTGTCCAAACTGACTTAAGAGATCTTGCTGTTTTCTTAGATCTGGAAGGATTTACCTGAATCTGAGCTCTATTTCCAGCAGTGATGTTAGAAACAGTCCAGCAGGCTTCTTTTCTGATTGATTCCTTTGGGCTACTCAACAAGTGTAAGAGACATGGTAATGCAGAGCAATTCAAAATTACCTGAAACAAATCAGGAATGGTAACAAAGTTTTAGCAAAAAACTACACAAAGATAGGCTAATGACTTGTAGAAATACAAAAATCACTCTTGAAAAACTGAATTAAGAAAAAAGAAATTCATCTCAAAATTTAGGTGCTTGATACCTTCTGCTCTCCCACTTCACAAACATGCTGCAGTAGAGTGCTCTGTCAAACCACTAAAATGAGAATAAGGACGACACCGAGAATTCAACTGATATGACACTTCAAGAGAGATTTAGTGACTGGTCATGATCCAACCTCTAGTTTTACCAAATGAAATAAAAAAAAAAAAAAATCAAACATTTTGAAAGTACCTGACTCCAGAATAGGTAAGAAACCTCAATGTACAGAATAAGTCAATTTTTTCATTAAACTTTTTTTTTTACTGTTCTGCTTTTCTTTCAGAACATACTAAAGAAGTACGTTCTGGGCAGAGAAAGACAATTAATTTTATGGTTTTACTTATATGTGGAACATAAGGAATAGCATGGAGGACATTAGGAGAAGGAAGGGAAAGATGAAGGGGATTTTGGAAATTAGAGTGGGAGATGAACCATGGAGACACTATGGACTCCTCTGGGAAACAAACTGAGGGTTTCAGAGGGGAGGGAGGTGGGGGAAATGGGTGAGCCTGGTGATGGGTATTAAGGAGGGCACGGACTGCATGGAGCACTGGGTGTTAAACGCAAACAATGAAACATGGAACACTACATCAAAAACTAATGATGTGCTGTTTGGTAACTAACAAAACATAATAAAATTTTTAAAAATTTTTAAAAATGTAAATTAAAGTGAAAGTAAAAAATTAAAATACTTTGTTTTTTAAAAAAAATAAAATTTCAAACATTAGGAGTGCCTGGGTGACACAGTTGGTTAAGGATCCAAAACCAAGGTTTTGGTTCAGGTCGAAATCTCAGGATTGTGGAGACTGGGTCCCAAGTTTGGCTCCACGCTCAGTGAAGAGTGTGCTTGTCCCTCTCCCTCCCGCTCTGTCCCCACCTTCACTGCTCTCTCTCTTAAATAAATAAATAAAATCTTTAAAAAAAAAAAAGTATGTTTTACTTTGTCCCTTAACATCTTTATATTCTTCCTCCCACAGCATAATTAATTATGTTCCTATTTTCAGAATACCCACAATGATTTACATTAAATTTACTTGGTGAAGAATGTATGAAGCAGTGTACCAAAATTCTGCTGAAAAGTGTTATGTTTAGAAGGGCATTCTCATTTAAAGAGCTATTTTAAATTGATAACTATCAATAACTAAGGATCAACTGTTTAATAACTAATATATCTAAATAGGACTTGAAAAGATTAAACCTGAAAGATAATATGTAAATTAAAATAAAGTTTAAGTTATGGTGGCAAACAAAGGAGAATCTAATGTGTTACAGAGTTTCAGTTCCTATCTTCAAGAAAGATTGCTCCAGATCTAAAGTCAACTGTGATCACACCTTTTCTGGTATCTCACTATTCTCCAAAAGACAGATGGACAGACACACAAACACACACATAGTTACAAATCTGGAAAATGTTTCCTTGCTATCTTTCCTTCCATTCTCATAATCTAGGTCTTCAATTTACTATAAAAGGCCCTCCTATTTCCAACCAACCCCATGCTTAAACTATAATCAATTACCCTTACACTAATAGGTCCTTCTCCAGTCAAGCTTAATGTCTCCTAAATACAACTCACACGGGGCACCTGGGTGGCTCAGTGGGTTAAGCCTCTGCCTTTGGCTCTGGTCATGATCTCAGGGTCCTGGGATCGAGCCCCACATTGGGCTCTCTGCTCAACAGGGAGCCTGCTTCCCCCCTCTCTCTGCCTGCCTCTCTGCCTACTTGTGATCTCTCTGTCAAATAAATAAAATCTTTAAAAAAAAAAATACAACTCACACATGTCTGCTTCTATACCTATGTTCACATAAATCTCTTCTAGTTTACTTAAGTTCATCCCCAACTTAAGGATATAGCTTTAATTACTTCTTTATAGAATCTACAAAGATTTCTCAGCACAGTGATCTCTTTTTTAAAGTTCTATAGCATTTACTGACCTATTAGTTCTCAAGAAACATACACTGATAGGTAATTTGCTTTGCTTTAATATATATTTTCTCCTCAATTTTATTTTAAATCCCTCAAGAGCCAACCTACTATTTTGTACTTCTTTGTATCGATATAGATCTAGGACAGTGCTTTCACATATAGCTATTCAAGGCTGATCACTTATTATCAAGAATATGCTTACTGTCACATTATAGATGCTTATATAATTATGGTAATGCTAAAGTCTTGACTAATATGTAACCAAGTAGTATGAAACTAAATAAATTTCTTAAAATCCATTATCTTAACAATTTATCATATTAAAGTCTGAACTCACCTGTGTTTGAATATCATCACCAGTCACAATATTACCAACTGCTCTTAATGCAGGCGATACAACTTTATAATCATTATGCCTAAAAATAATAAAAATATGAACTTACATACTATGCAAGAGTTAAAATTTACAAAAGAATTGCAAAGATAATACAAAATAGTCCTATATATCTTTATCCAGAGATCCTACTCAAGTTTCACTAATTATGCCAGTAATACTTCTGTAATAAAGAATCTAATCCAGGCTTATGTATTATACCCAGTTGTTATGTCTCTAGTCTCTTTTAATTAAAAAGTTTCTATTTTTTCCTTTATTTCATGATCTTGGCATTTATAATGATCATAAAGCAATTATTAGGTTTTGTCCAACGTTTCCTCATGATTAAGATACAAATTATATACTCTTAGTTAGGATATCACAAATGCAACCATCTTTTCAATACATAGGATAGCATCTGATACTGTTTTGTCCACAATAGTGGCACTGAATTACAGTCACTTAAAATGGTGCCTGTCAGATTTCTCCACTTCAATATTACTGTTTTTCCCTTTATAATTAATATTTTAAGAGAATATACTTTTAGACTATGTTAAATCCCATTCCTTATGCCACTTTCACCAATGACTACTTTCACCACCTCTTGATGTGTATTGTCTGAATTATCAATATTGTTGCCAATGATAATTTTGTAATACCATCATTCCAACTACATGCTTTTCAGTCTATTGATCTACCTACTTATTTTAGTGGGGCTTGTGGATTCCTATTTTATTCAATGCTATAACATGTTATTATAATTTATTTACTTATTTATTTATTTTTAAAGATTTTATTTATTTACTTGTCAGAGAGAATGAGCACAGGCAGCCAGAGTGGCAGGCAGAGGCAGAGGGAGAAGCAGGCTCCCTGCCAAGCAAGGAGCCCGATGTGGGACTCGATCCCAGGACGCTGGGATCATGACCTGAGCTGAAGGCAGCCGCTTAACCAACTGAGCCACCCAGGCGTCCCTATTATAATTTATTTTAATGCTCAAATCATCTGAAGCTTGGAAGTTGGAACAGCAGGAGTCCCTGCAAGCGGGTTTGTGTGTGCTTTTGATAGTTCTTCACTCTTTAAGCACTTACTGCTTTCTGGGTTCATCTTATTTTTTCTCAATCTCAGCCCTAGAATCAGCCATTTATCCAAGAATTTTGGTTTCTATTAATGAAGAGTAGCATTTAAAAACCAAGACGTGGTGTGTTCAGCTTTTTAGTATAGATGTGTCACTACTCCCACACCCTTTAAGAGGACACATACACACACATTTATTTCTACATCTATCTCTTTATGTTGAAAGCCATGAGTTCACATTCTCTAGTTCTAATCTAATACCACAAGATTATTCTGGCTTTCCTCCTTTCCATATTTGTATTTCCATTCTCTTAGAGTAAGAAACCGGCTTCTGATCCAGCTAGGCTGTTATCTATCATGTGTTGCTCCAGCCTGCTTGTTATTCTGCTCTAGTGGGTGCCATCCTTAAGCTTGAGCCCTGATCCCCCCATTGAACCTGCCTGCCTACCCTTCTCAGATGTTGTCTTTGGAGTAGAGCCACAACCCCTTCTCAGACCTCTCTTCTTTGTGCCATCTGCTTCATTTGAGTCTACCTAACGGCTTTTTGACAAAAGGAAGTAGTATAATAAGTCTTTTTAAAGAAAAAGATAAAGAAACTATCATTTTAAAACAAATTCTCTTACAAATTTTTAACTTCTTTAATAAAAAATCTGTTTAAAAAGAACACTTCTTTAAAAAGAAGGTAGCAATAATTGTCTAACAAGCGAAATACTAAAACAAGTAAAATACTAAATGGACTTTTACAGAAATTAGTTACTGTAATGAACAATGACAGTTACTGAAATGAACAATTAGCTAGATTACTGGTTCTGTGCAAGCAGGTACCAAGTTCTATACTTCATTAATAATATGTTGTACAATACTCTAGGAGGTAATGGGCATTCCATATATACCTGTTGAATTAAGTCCCTGTCAGTCATAAAAAGATTAAAACCAGTGAAATACATTCACAAAATGATTAGTTCCAACTAAGGATGGGATACAAATTTAAGAAGGTCAACTTTTCACATTATAGCTGTTCAGAAAAATGAGGCTGATGGCTTTTCAATACTTCCTGAAGATAGTCACTTTTGAGATCTTTATAAGGCCATTATTCTAACTGCTAAATTTAATACATAATCATACAATTATTAATCATAAATTATAGTTACATCAAAAGTTCCACCAATCTTCGACAGACTCCAGAATCAATGACTGCTTGAATTTTATCATTGGGTCCATCAGAAAGATAAGAAAGGGCCCAGCACACATCTGCTAATACATCTGGGTCACTGCTAAACAACAATCGTGACAAGACATTTAAGCAAGGTGAAACCTGGAAGAAAAGAAAAGAGCCAATATTTAACACTTTTCTCTATTTAAGACCAAATTTCTTTAGGAAAAATATAGAAACCCATTTTATTTATTTATTTATTTATTTAAGATTTATTTATTTATTTGACAGACAGAGATCACAAGTAGGCAGAGAGGCAGGCAGAGAGAGAGGGAGAAGCAGGTTCCCTGCTGAGCAGAGAACCTGATGCGGGGCTCAATCCCAGGACCCTGGGATCATGACCTGAGCCGAAGGCAGAGGCTTTAACCTGCTGAGCCACCCAGGCGCCCCTAGAAACCCATTTTAAAATAAAAATTCAATGCTATAAAAATGCCAGAAAGATTAAAATGTTCTATTGTCTTAAAAAATAATGATCATATATGAGAACATGTAACTGATTGTTTCTAATTAATCTTTTTTTTTAAAGATTTATTTATTTTAGAGAGAGAGAAACAGCACAAATGAGCTGGGGGAGGGAAAGAGGGAGAAAGAGAAGGGAAGCAGACTCCCCACAGAGCAGGGAGCTCAATGCAGGGCTTGATCCCAGGACCCTGAGATTATGATCTGACCTGAAACCAAGAACTGGACACTTAACCGACTGAGCCACCCAGGAGCCCCTCCAATTACTCTTACATTAAATAAGATAAGCGGTAATTTAAAACTTTTAAGAGTAACGAAATACATGTTTGAGATCCCCTATCTTTAAATCACACACATAACATACCCAAAAAAGGCATACCAAAATTAAGAGAAGTAAAAATGTTTTAGTTAACTAAAAATGTTTAATTTTTTAAGTGTTTAATATGATCATGAAATATGATCTAACTGAAATAAACTTCACCCTACTTATTACATGTACATTACTAGAAACAAATCTAATAATCAGTTGAGGACTAAAGGTGTAGAAAATACAAAGAAATCTGAAAGGTTTTTAAATGAAAGTCACTAATAAACTGTACTTCTTAATGTACTGAAACCCTGAATTTTTCATTACAAAAAAAGAAAAACCACATACATGACAAGAGATTTTAATCCCTCTAGCATTAATATTACAACTACTTAGTTGTGAAATGAGCATATCACTTCACCTCTCTGAGACTCAGTTTCCAAATCTGTGACACAAAGGCTGAATTAGAGAAATTCTATGATCCTTCCTTTCTCAAACCAGACAGTCCTAGATTCACTAGCTGTATGACCATGACCAAATTATCTAACATTTCTGAAACACAATTTCTTCACTTACAAAACAGGGATAAAACAATTTTGTTAAATTACTAAGAATGCATGTAGCATCTTAGAACAGTATCTGACATATAGTAAGCACAGAGATATTAGCTCTTTTTATTGCCATGATCAGTATTGATTCTACTATAATCCTTAAAGTTTCTTTTAAAGAGGTTTTTTTTTTAAGATTTTTATTTATTTCTTTGACAGAGAGAGAGAAATGGCACAATCAGGGGGAGCAGCAGGCAGAGGCGAGGGGTGAAGTATGAGATCATGACCTAAGCCAAAGTCAGATGCTTAACCAACTGAACTATCGAGCTGCTCCATGTTTTTTGTTTGTTGGGTTTTTGTCTTTTGTTTTAAATATTTTATTTATTTATTTGACAGAGATCACAAGTAGGCAGAGAAGCAGAGAGAGAGGAGGAAGTAGGCTCCCTGCTGAGTAGAGCCCGATGTGGGGCTTGATCCCAGGACCCTGGGATCATGACCTGAGCCGAAGGCAGAGCCACTGAGCCACCCAGGCAACCTCCCCCCTTTTTTTAAGAGCAACCAAAAGTATACCTCAGATAAGAGCTGTATGCTAAATTTAGATATACCACAAATAAAGATTAATGACAGCTTTTTTAAGGTTCTAGTAATTAAGATAAATTTTCTCTTTACCTCTGCTTTAAAGATTGCCAGTACATAAACTATAACCTTCTAAAAATACTCATCTATCTTTTCACTGGGCCCTTCTGTAAGGGTGACACTAGGGCCCATGAACAAAAAACAAAGTTCGCTTTTTTTTTTAAATTTTGTAATAGATGTGTAAGTTAAAACAAATCTGTACAACTGGATCATTTCCAAACAATCATGCCTTCACCCTTGTCAATGACCTCCTCCTTCCTTGAACAGAGAAATGTGAGAATCATTTTTTAAAGCAAATAGAAATTTTTGAGTTAAAAAGAAGCATACAGATCTGTATCTTTTTACTGATTTTAAAAATGAAGCACTACAGATTTCTAGTTTTAAGGGAGCAAAATAAAACCATTTCTGACCCACTGTCTTCTCAGAAACAAGGAAAAGAAGAAAGTGAAATATAAATCCCATTTCTATGGAATGCAGCAGACATCTGTAATCATGCCCATGCCCACAATATATTGTGGACAGGATTATGAGAAGCGAAAGGGAATACCTCAATGCCTGGAGAGGGAACTACTAATAAGAAGAAAGCTAATTTAAAAAAAAAAAGAAGAAAAAGAAAGCTAATTTATCCTCCAACAATCACCCCAAAGAACCTAAAGAATCAGAAGTGCCAGTTATCACGGAGGGCACAGAAGAGGAATGGTGAAAGAAACCTTAAAAGGTTAAATGAGAAACATGTTAGACTATAGGTAGGTGTCTAATATTCATAATGCTACCAAAGACTGGAGGTTTATTTTAAGGAACTGAAAAACGAGAAGTGAACTATAGAAACTGAGTATCAGATATACACAATATCTGATATACACGAGTTTGAAATAAAGCACAAGACCAGAAATTACAGATTAAGTAAAAGTTTACATACTGACCTATGAAAGCCTCTAGTCCTCTTCCAATGTCCAGCTCGCCCATCTCCAGTAGTATTATCTACTCTACACCTCAACCCAATCTATTCACTTTCTAGCAGAAGACTGGAAAATCTGTCTCTGGAGAAACGAGTGGTCTCAGAGAATACAGAAATTTTGAGTTCCTCAAAGAAAACATGGTTTTGCTGCCCAATTACTCTATAATGAAGCCCAAGAAATGACGAATCTAAACACTCACCTCTATCTATTTTTCATTTTAGCTTTTAGTGTCTGCCTCCTAAGTATGTCCAGAGTGCCCAGGATCACCAGTTATGTGAGATTTCCCAGTAAAAAAGAGACTAAGACAAAGAAACCATAAACAAAACAAAAACATACAGAGAAGCAGACACCAGAAAAAAGAAAACTTCAAAAAAATTATAAATCCTCAGGTAGATAATTTGCTGAGTCCATAAAAAAAGCTGTAACACCAATACAGAAAAATTCCACCTAAAGATGAGTAATCAGAGAACAAGAAAAATCCTTGAAAATATGAATGTGAAAATAAAAATTTCAAAAAATGTGAATGATAAAATCTCTCATAGAAAATCATGGAAAATTTACCCAAAAAAGTCTTAAGCCTTATTAATGTGAATTACAGTAAGTTTGGAACATAAATAAACAAAAAGAGTCAACGATTCCTAACTGAGGAGTTTATATTTTAGTGGAAGAAATATTTTTTAAAAAATTAAATATATAATACATTTTTTTAAAAAGATTTTATTTATTTATTTGACAGACAGAGATCACAAGTAGGCGGAGAGGCAGGCAGAGAGAGAGGGGGAAGCAGGCTTCCTGCTGAGCAGAGAGCCCGATGCAGGGCTCGATCCCAGGACCCTGGGATCATGACCTGAGCTGAAGGCAGAGGCTTAACCAACTGAGCCACCCAGGCGCCCCATATAATACATTTTTTAACATGTATTATATTAAAAGTTACTAAGAAAAAAGTTAAGACTAAAATGTGGAGGTCAGTGGCTGGTGTAGTAAGAAATTACATTATTATGTAGGGTAGTCACAGTAGAGCTCATGGAAGAGGTAACTTGTAAGCAAGCACTTACAGAAGATGAGGAAATTATGCAGATATTAAGCAGATATTAAGCATTAAGTTGTAGGCCAGTAGTTCTCAAAGTGTGGTCCATGGACCCCTGAAGGATTCTTGAAACCTTGGGGGAAGATGCCAAAACCATTTTCATAATTATACTAACACATAATTGGTCTTTTTCATTTTGTTGATATTTGAACTAAAGCTGCAGAAGCAATGGTGGGTAAAACTCAGCATAAATCAAGACAGTGATACCAAAATGTACCACAGATCTTTGTATTCTTTATGCTTACAAACTTGCAAAGAGGCGGGGTGGGGGATGATGCTTGTTTCATTTAAGAATTTACCTTGTAACAACTGACAGAATGGGAGAAGATATTTGCAAATGACATATCAGATAAAGGGCTAGTGTCCAAAATCTATAAAGAACTTATCAAACTCAACACCCAAAGAACAAATAACCCAATCAAGAAATGGGCAGAGGACATGAACATTTCTGCAAAGAAGACATCCAGATGGCCAACAGACACATGAAAAAGTGCTCCACATCACTCGGCATCAGGGAAATACAAATTAAAACCACAATGAGATATCACCTCACACCAGTCAGAATGGCTAAAATGAACAAGTCAGGAAATGACAGATGCTGGCGAGGATGCGGAGAAAGGGGAACACTCCTACACTGTTGGTGGGAATGCAAGCTGGTGCAACCGCTCTGGAAAACAGCGTGGAGGTTCCTCAAAAAGTTGAAAATAGAACTACCCTATGACCCAGCAATTGCACTACTGAGTATTTACCCTAAAGATACAAACGTAGTGATCCGAAGGGGCACGTGCACCCGAATGTTTATAGCAGCAATGTCTACAATAGCCAAACTATGGAAAGAACCTAGGTGTACATCAACAGATGAATGGATAAAGAAGATGTGGTATATATACACAATGGAATACTATGCAGCCATCAAAAGAAATGAAATCTTGCCATTTGCAACGACGTGGATGGAACTAGAGGGTATCACACTTAGTGAAATAAGTCAATCAGAGAAAGACAACTATCATATGATCTCCCTGATATGAGGAAGTGGAGATGCAACATGGAGGGTTGAGGGGGTAGGAAAAGAAGAAAAGAAACAAGATGGGATTGGGAGGGAGACAAACCATAAGTGACTCTTAATCTCACAAAACAAACTGAGCGTTGCTGGGGGGAGGGGGGTCGGGAAAGGCCAGTAGGGTAATGGACATTGGGGAGGGTATGTGCTATGGTTAGTGCTGTGAAGTGTGTAAACCTGGTGATTCACAGACATGTACCCCTGGGGATAAAAATACTTTATATGTTTATAAAAAATAAAAAAATTAAAAAAAAGAATTTACCTTGTAGAAGCAGTAAAAATTACTAATTTTATTAATTCTCAATTTTTGAATACATGTCTTTTGAAGACATTGTGAGATGAAATGGGAAATATGAATACACACACATACATATAAAATACATTTTAAAAATATATTTACTGGCCTATTTGAGAACCAACTGCAGATATTATCATGATACTTCACCCCTAAAACTTCAGCATGTTTCTCCTAAGAAAAATGGCATTTCTTTACATTCTTCTAAGACAATATAACTGTCACATCCAAAAATTTTTCATTGGTACAATAATATTTCTAAGGTCTAAAGCAAATTTAAGTATTTTAAGCTAAGACCTAATTTTGATCCATGATCTAATCAGTAATTAAACATTGCATTTACTTGTTGTATATCATTAGTACCTAAAAATAAAGTCAGGTTTATTGAAGTAAAAATTACAGTAAAAATAATTATTTTTAAGTGTACAGTTCTAGTGAGAGTTCCGACAAATACATTCAGTTGTATAGCTACCACCTAATCACAAGACAGAACATTTCTATCATCTCTGAAACTACCCTCCTGTCCCTTTGAGGCAATCACTGATCTGATTTTGTTTCATAGTTTGTCTCCCCCAAAATATTATATTAATGAAACCATACAAAACGTAGCATTTGTGTGTGGCTTCTTTCAATTAGCTTAATTCTTGTGAGATTCACTCTCATTGCTGCATGTACAAAGGAAAAAGCTTCTTCCTTTTTATTGTTGAATCACAGTCCACCTTATGAATGAAACAATTTGTTTATCCATGTACCAGCTGATGTACGTTTGGGCTGTTTCCAATTTTTGGTGATTATGAATAAAGCTCTCATAAACATTTATGTACAGGTCTTTTTGTAGACATACTATGTCCTATTCCCTGGGTAAGTACCATATTCCTAAATAGCACAATAAGAAACTGCCTTCTTACTAAAGTGTCTGTGCCATTTTACATTTTTACCATCAATGTTTAAGAACTTCAGTTGCTATCCATCTTGTCAGCACTTGGTATTATTAGCTTTGTAGATTTTAACCATTCTAATAGATGTCTGCCTTTACTCTTTTTTAATCTTGAATAGCTCCTCAGCCTATTTGTGTGCCTTCACACCACTGATACTCTTAAGAGTCCAGGACATTTATTTCACAAACCATTCCTCACTTCTGATTTGTCTTACTGTTTCCTCATTATTAGATTCAAATTAAACATTTCCAGCCAGAGTGTTATCCATCACATAGGTGATGAGGTGTTATTTTTAGTCATGTCGCATCTAAAGGGACATAGTATCAGTTTTCCCTTTATTAGTAATGTTGAACTTAATCATTTGGTTAAGATGATTAAAGCCTACTAGAATTCTCAACAGTAAATAAAACTCCCTCCCATCCCCTTTGTAATTAATAAATATTCTGTAGGGCAATACTTCTGAACCACATCAATATTCTGTTCCCCAACAATCTTTCACCTAAATATTTGTTTTAGAACTCATTGATGATTCCTGCCTAAATCACTTATTAGCATGGTGGTTGACCTTTCTAATATGAAGTCCTTCTACAAGTATTAACTGGAATCCTTCTGTAAAAAAGAGCTTTCTTTCCCCATTTTTAGTATTAGGATAGACTCACAGATTTTTTTTTAAGATTTTATTTATTTATTTGTCAGAGAGAGAATGTGTGTGCACACAAGCAGGGGAAGTGGCATATAGAGGGAGAAGCAGGCTCCCCACTGAGCAAGGAGCCCCATGCAGGACTTGATCCCAGGACCCTGGGATCATGACCTGAGCTGAAGGCAGATGCTTAACCAACTGAGTTACCCAGGGTTCCCAGATTCTTTTCATCCAATATGTTAAAAGTATTTCCTTTCCTTAATTCATCTTGATCCTCAAACAGTACCAAATTTGGCTAGAGGAACCCCTACCTGAATATACTTCGGAAGTAGAGCCAACAGAATTTACTGATGGAGTGACTATAGAGAATGAGATAAAAGAGAAAGCAAGCAAAAAATGATAAAGTACCTCATTTAATAATGGAAGATGGAAATTCTATTAACTGATATGAAAGACTGCTGGCATAGAAGATTCTGGGGGAAAAGAACAGGAATTATACTTTAAATATGTTAAGTTTAAGATGTCTATTAGATATCCAAATAAAGATGCTGAGTTTGGAGTCAAAAAGAACATCTGAGCCAGCCAATGGAATCTGAAAAGTTGCTGGCATGTGGATGACATTTGAAGTCACAGAAAGGGAATAGCAATAAGGAATTGAATGCAGATAAAGATAAGAAAAAGCCAAAACCATTCACTTTGTACTCTCAACTTTAGGAGGAAAAAGAGAAGAAGAGGAACTAATATATGAAACTGAGACAAAGCAATCATTGAGGTAGAAGGAAAATTTAAGAGAGAAGTGGCCTGAAAACGAAGTGAAAAAAAAATTACGTAGGAAAAGGAAGTGATCGAAAGCATCATATGAAGGCAATAGATCACATAAGGTGAAGACTGAGAAATCAATGTGATGTAACAAGTCGTTTAAGATGAGGTGTATACATTGACCCCTGGATTTCACAATGTGAAGACACATGTGCACTTAGTGAAAGCAGACTTAATGTAGTCACTGAGGGAAAATTCTGACTGAAGAGGATTCAGTAAGAATGAAAGGAGAGAGAGGAGACAATGAGAATAGAAAAATGAGGAATTTTACTATAAAAGAAAGCAAAGAAATGGATGGCAATAAACATGGAAGCCAATGAGGCTTTCAGGGACCAAGAAAAGATTTAATATGAGAGAAATAACAGTATATTTTTATAGTATTGAGAATGATGTAGGAGAGAGTAAAATAATTACTAATGTTGGAGAGGAAAGGAGTGATGGACCTGGAGCGATGACCCTGAAAAGGGAAAACAGAAAGCTATGTTGTGTTCAAACAGATGAATTAACTTTATAAAGCAGCACGGCTAAAGTAACCAACAATGACAGGAATGTATAATGGTACAAATGACAAGATGGCAAATGTAGTGATGGTAGTAATCTATGGAAGTTCTCTTCAATTTTCTCAGTGAAGAAGCAGGGTCATAAGTTGAGAATAAGGAAGAAGAAGTAGAGGTTGGACGGAAGAGAAAATAAGAAACAGTCTCCTAGTTGAGAAATCCCATTTTTTTTGGCCAGATGTTAAAATATCTATTTGCCATTATAAATGTGAATTGGCCTGAAATTCAGATAACCACATAGCTTCTCAAGATTCATATAACTTCTCAAAGTCCTTAATGCTCCATTAGATGTCTCATAAAGGCAATCATTTTAAAAAGGAAGCTTAGAAAAATGTGGTTTAGAGTATCAGTTTTCTGAATTATAAATTTTATAAATTTCAGTATCTTTCAAAAAAGCAAATTCTTCAGGAAAAGCATCTCTATGAGGAAAACTTTTTAAAAATAAGTCCTTTGGGGCACACCTGGGTGGCTCAGTGGGTTAAAGCCTCTGCCTTAGGCTCAGGTCATAATCCCAGGGTCTTGGGATAGAGCCTCGAATCTGGCTCTCTGCTCAGCAGAGAGCCTGCTTCCCCTTCTCCCCCTGCCTGCCTCGCTGCCTACTTGTGATCTCTCTGTCAAATAAACAAATAAAATTTAAAAAAAAAAATAAACCTCTAAAAAGCATGTAATATAATTAGAATACTAAAAGATCTCAAAGTTTAAGCAATGCCTTAAAAAAAATGCAATACTGGGGTGCCTGAGTGGCGCAGTGGGTTAAGCCTCTGCCTTCGGCTCAGGTCATGATCTAAGGGTCCTGGGATTGAGCCCCGCCTCGGAGTGTCTGCTCAGCGGGAAGCCTGCTTCCCCCTCTCTCTCTGCCTGCCTCTCTGCCTACTTGTGATCTCTCTCTCTCTCTGTGTCATATAAATAAATAAAATCTTTTTAAAAAATGTGTTAAACAGAAAAAAAGGAACAATGAAATATGGCATTCTAAACTAATTATATATTTACAACTATTATCACATAATTATTATTTTAATATATACACATACAGATGCACACTATTTTAAAAGCAAAGCGGATAAAACCCTCCAAACTCTTAAAAGGAATTTGTATTTTACAGAAAGAAATTTCAAATGAAAAGTAATGCATAAACCAAAGTTCAATGGGTAAAAACTCAATCAAAATGTAGTTATCCCATACCATTTTTTAAGAGGTAAAATAAAGGGAAAAATGAAGAGGGAGATATTGGAATGGTAGACAAACCATGAGAGACTATAGACTCCTCTGGGAAACAAACGAAATGTTTCAGAAGGGAGGGAGGTGGGGGGTATATGCGAGCCTGATGATGGGTATTAAGGAGGGTATGGACAGCATGAAGCACTGGGTGTTAAACGCAAACAATGAATCACAGAACACTATACATCAAAAACCAATGATGTACTGTATGGCGATTAACATGACATAATAAAAATAAATAAATAAATAAGAGGTAAAATATGATTGCTAAAACCATGAATATATATATAATTAGCAAGCCAATTCTATATATGCAAATCTGAACCTACAAATAGCTGGTGAAGGATTCACCATCATCAGTTGAATTAACCCTTATTACCTCCTCAGACAAAATATGAAGATTTTCTTTCAATTTTATAATAATCATTGCCAAATGATGTTTTTATATATACCATTTTTAAAAGGTCACTGAAGGGTACTGTGTACTACATAAATATTATTTTCCTTGTATTATACCTAGGCCAAATACTCATACCTTATCCTTCTACTATTAAAGTGAAAATTATAAAAAATCCTTTTAATCTAACTAAGGTCACTGGTGCAACATTATTTCATAACTTTCTTCCTTGGGGAGCTGTGGTATATAGTTTACTCAAAACTTTTCTAAGATATGTATCTATTAAACCAAATTTATCATTAAAATAATAATTTTGGGAGTGCCTGGGTGACTCAGTAAGTTAAACACCTGACTCTTGATTTTGGCTCAGGTCATGATTTCATGGGTCATGAGATCAAGGTCTGCATGGGTGGGGAGTGGGAGGTCCCTGATCAATGGGGATCTGCTTGAGATTCTCTCCCTCTGCCTCTCCCCCCACATGCATGTGTGCCTTTTCTATTCTCTCTCTCAAAGAAATACAAATCTTTAAAAAAAAAAAAAGCCTTTTATTTTTAGCATACTTTATAATGCTTTAAACTAGCTTCTTAGTCATGTTATGTACTTGTCAATAAATATGGAATAGAATAGACATGTTTGGTTACAGAAAAATTTTATGAATATGATTAAACCCATAACATGCTACGGGGTATGGGAAAAGATCAACAGATTGATGGGGGTCCTGGGTGTCTCAGCTATTAAGCATCTGCCTTCAATTCAGGTCTTAATCCCAGGGTCCTGGGATCGAGCCCTGAGTCAGGCTCAGTGGGAAGGAAGCCTGCTTCTCTCTCTCCCATTCTCCCTGCTTGTGTTCCGTCTCTCACCGTGTCTCTGTCAAATAAATAAATAAAATCTTAAAAAAAAAAAAAAAGGTCAATAGATGATGGTACCAATGAGATTTTAAAGTCATGTTGGTGGTTCACGTGAAATGTGGCTAAAATCATGCATTTTTCAAACTGGAATGGTAAAAGTATAAATGAGAAGGCATACCAACTCATGCATCATATTTTTCAATTAGGAATTTATTATTTTTTGCCTCCAGCAACTTTTAAATCCTCACCAGATTTTGAGCTCTTCTTAGTGCTATGGTCAATATTTCCCTTTCATTCCTAGATACTGAATTAGAAAGAAGTATGATGGTAGCCCAGAAATTTACCTACATTCTACCTTTTTAACATCTTATTGGTAAGAAAATAGAACTAGGTTAGAACTTTATTAATAATCTATTCTTTTAGCAGCAGAATATGAGCAGATGGGGGAAAATATATTCTAAACAGATAAAAAGTACACTGGGAAAGCACAAGCCCCTGTGGACTAATTACTTTTCCAATTTTATAACTAATAGGACTAATTGCTTTTCCAATCTTACAACTAATGAATTACCTTAACCTTTTTGGAGGCTTCAATTTCGCTTATAGGAAATAAATGAGAAGAACTAGAATAGAAGATTTCTAAAGTGAACACTAACATACATAAACATCAAGTGACACTGTTTGCTAAGAGGCAATCACGACGTAAAGTAATGGTAGAAGAGAAACTTCCTTTCTATTGTATATTCTCTAGACTTTGAGTATGTGCAAATATTGTCTAGTCAATAAATAATTACTAAAAAACCATAAAGTTCCTTCAATCTCTAAAAGTCTATTATAAGGAGACTCAAAAATTTATGTACATAGATTCCTTAATTTGTAATTTTACTCATACCTTACTAAAGTTTGGAGGAGGGTTTTTGCCTCTACATAAATTTGAGAGGGCCCATACAGCATTTCTGGTTGTTGTAAGTCTGTTTGAATTTGTTAATAACCTGCCAAAAAAAAAAAAAAAAAAAAAAGAAAAAGAAAAGAAAAAAAGAAAATTGTCACTTTACATTCATTTCTTCTCTTTATCTATTTTATATCATAAAATATAAAAATTCTCAATATATTTATAATACAGTCAATGTGGTAAATAATTTTTAAAAATCATATATATATATATTTATTTTTAAAATTCTGAATCTATGATCTAATGGATCCTTATAAGACATAAAACATGTCCAAAATAAAGGGAAACTGATTTCATGGAAAACTGATTTATTTACTTCTATATATTTTATTTTTTTAAACCTTGACAGATTTATTGTTTTTAAGTCACAATATAAAGTAACAGATAATACAATTTTGAATATGAAATCTTTACACTGGGACTTTAGAGGAGCAGAAAAGGGAATGGATTAAAGTCTTATCAAAAGTAGCCCAAGCATTACAAATTAAGGCCAAATTATCTTAGTTAAAAAAAAAAAAAGAAAAAATACAAAACATTTGGTTTGGTGCTTAATTAAAATTATTCGCTATACTTTAAAAAGAATATTAAATTACACTGTTTTAAACCATGAAAATAATACATCTCAGGAAGCAAAGAATACAGGGTCAAACTGAATGAAGATCAGCTACTGAGAAGAGATGTTTGTTTTGAACAGATTGTCAGTATTTTTGATCTCCAACCTATTACAAGTATAGAGAAACTAGGTTTAAAAAAAAAAATCCCTATTCTGTAGTGAACTCGGCAAAAATGGTGGAGATGGTAACTCTGGCAGCCTGTCAGCCCCCCAGAAACAACCAAAAAAACCTTGTAAACTTTGTCAGAATCGACTTTATCAGAACTCTCGAAGATAGTCAAAAGTTTGTAGTAACCAAGAAAACTTTTAACTAGGAAAGGGCTGTGATGTGGTAGGAGAGATTTCAGGCAGTATAATTTACCCTTGGCCAACTCCCTCCCAAGTCTGGCAGCAGTCTTAAAGAAGAAAGCTAGAATTCCCACGGTGGGTTCCTGGTTCCAAAAAGGAGCTAAGGAGACTTGTTTCCAAGGAATTGTGTTTGTCTGTTTTGATCTGTGTGGGTGCTGTCTGATGGACTAATGCAAGGGGCCTGCCTTTGTTTTGTCTAACTGGGAACTCTTTCATTAAGATCAACAGATAAATTCTTATCAAAAACCATGAAGAAAAGAAGGCAATGAGATTATATTTAAACTGTTAAAAGCAAAAGCTGTCACTTAATATTTCTATATCCTACAAAACTATCCTTCAAAATATCAAAGAGAAAGCAAAAGATTCCTAGAACAAAAGCAGAAATACTCATCACCAGTAGATCTGCTTTATAAGAGCAACTGAAAGGAACCCTTTCAGCTGAAGCAAAAGGACAATAAACAATAACTGAAAACCAGAAGAAGAAAAGAATACCACCAAAAATAGCTATACAGATAAATCTAAAAGGTGGTAATTTTGATTTGTAATTTTCTTTTTCTTCTTTATGATTTAAACAACATACAGAAAGCCATAATTATAAATCTATCTTAACTGGCATACAATTTATAATGTTATTTTTGACAATAACTTAAAGATGGTAGAACAGAGATGTACAGGAGCAGAGTTTTTCCATAATATTGCAACTAAACTGGTATTAATTCAAACAAGATTACTGTAAGTTTAAGATGTTAACTGTACTCCCTGGACTAATCATTAAGAAAGTTAACTAAAAAAAATACAGAAAAGGAAATGAGAAGGTAATCAATACCATATATTACCCCCAAAAAATCAAACACAAAAGAAGGCAATAAGGAATTAAGAAACGAAAAAGATATAAAACATATACGAAACAACAAAATGGCAGAAGTCTTTCCTTGTATTTATACTGAATGTGAATGGATCAAATTCTTGGATTAAAAGGCAGGGACTGGCAGAATACATTTTTAAAAACCCCAAGATAAACAAACAACAATCTATGAGCCATTTATACTACACTCTACAAGATACTTCACTATTTTTTAAAGATTTATTTACTTTAGAGAGAGGGAGAGAGCATGTGCAAGAGCAAGGGAGGTGTGGAGGGGAGAAGGAAACAATCTCAAGCAGACTCCCTGCTGAGCACAGAGTCCTAGGTGGGACTCAATCTCAGAACCCATGAGATCATGACCTGAACTGAAACCAGTAGTCAGACACTTAACCAACTGAGCCACCCAGGCACCCCTACAAGATACTCACATTAGATTTGAAGACAAATGGGCTGAAAGTGAAAGGATGGAAAATGATATTCCATGCAAATAATAACCCATAGTTATACTAGTATCAGACAAATACATTTCAAGTCAAAAATTATTTTAAAAGATGAAGAGGACATTATATATTGATAAAAAAGTCAACCCATCACGAAGCTCCAACACTCATAAACTTAGAAGACATAACAACATAGCAAAATACACAAAGCAAAAACTGACACACCTGAAGGGAGAAATACACAGTTGTACAATCATAGTTAGAAACTTCAGTACATTGTTTACAGTAATGGACAGAACACCTAGACAGAAGATCAGTAAGAAAAAAAGAATACTTCAATAACATGATAAACCAAGTAAACATAAAAGACACCTATACAACATTCAACTCAGCAATAGCAGAATATATATTCTTCTCAACTGCTCATTAAACATTCTCCAGGATATACTGTATATTAGATGATAGAGCAAATCTGATATATTTTAAAAGACTGAAGTCACACAAAGTATCTTCTCTGTCCACAGTGAAACTAAAAATCACTAATAGAAGAAAAACTGGAAAATTCAATATGCAGAAATTTTAAAAAAACATACTCTTAAGCAACCGATGGGTAAAAACAAAAAACAAAATGAGAAAATTAGAAAATATTTTAAAATAAATGAGAATAAAATCAAACATACTTAAACTTTATGGGATACCGTGAAAGCAATGCTCAGAGAAAATTTTATAGCTATAAATACCTGCATTAAAGAAAGAAGATCTCAAATCAATTGCCTAAACTTCCACCTTAAGAAACTACATAAATCAGAGAAAACTAAACCCAAAGCTAGCAGAAGGAAGGAAATAATAAAGAGCAGAAGAGTAAATGAAATGAAATAAAGAGTAGAAAAATACTAGAGGAAATGAACTAAACCAAAAGTTGATTCTTTGGGGAAAAAAAAAATCAACAAAGTTAACACCTTTACCTAGACTGATAAAGGAAAAAAGACTCAAAATTAAGAATGGAAGTGGGGAGGAGCAGGTGCCTGGGTGACTCGGTTGAGCATCTGACTCTTGATTTTGGCAGAATTGAGCCCCTCATTGGGCCCTGCACTCAGTCTGCTTGTCCATCGCCCTCTGTTACCCCCTGTTCCCCACCGAAATAAGCACAGGTACATGTGTATGTTCACTCTCTCAAATGAATAAAATCTAAAAAAAAAAAAAAAAAAAAAAAAAAAAAAAAAAAAAAAAAAAAAAAAAAAAAAAAAAAAAAAAAAATCTAAAAAAAAATTAAAAGATGTGGGGCTATTACTACTGATATTCCAGAAATAAGAATATAAGTATAAAAGAATACTATGGGGGTGCCTGGGTGACTCATTCAGTCTGGTTAAGCATATGGCTTCAGCTCAGATCATGATCCCAGTGTCTTAGAATCAAGTCCTACATCATGCTCCCTGTTCAGCAGAGAAGTCTGCCTCTCCCTCTCCATCTGTCTCTCCCTCAGCTCATGCTCCCTCTTGCTCTCTGAAATAAATAAATAGAATCTTAAAAAAAAAAATACTATGAGCAAGAGTAAGCCAACAAATTGAATAACCCAGAAGGAATGAACAATTAGAAATTATATATGAACTACCAAAATGATTCAAGAAGAAATAGAAAATCTAAATAGACCTATAAGGATTAAAGAGACTGATCAGTAATCAAAAACCTCATAATAAAGAAGAGTCCAGAACAAGATGGCTTCACTGGTGAATTCTACCAAATACAAGAAGAACTGAATCTTTCTCAACTCTCTTGAGAAACAGAAGAGAACATTTCCTAACCTGTTTTATGAGCCAGCACTACCCTAATACCAAAGCCAAAGACATCACAAGTATAGACCAGTATTTCTAATAAATACACATGCAAAAATCTTCAACAGAATTCTAAGAAACTGAATCCAGCAATGGTTGTATACTATAACCTAATGGAATTTACGTAGGAAGACAAAGATAGTTCAATGTACAAATAATAAATAACATACATAAACACAATGAAGGTGGAAAAATGTGTGATCCTGTCAATTGATGCAGAAAAAGCATTTAACAGAACCCAACACTCTTTCATAATAAAAACACTCAACAAGCTAGGAAAAGGGGCAAACTACCTCAACATGATAAAGAACATTTATGAAAAATCCACAGCTAACAACATACTCAATGGTGAAAGTGAAACCTTTTACTTAAATCAGAAACAAGATGAAGATATCTGCTTTCCCTGTTATGCAACACTGTACTAGAAGCTCTAGCTAGAGCAATTAGGCAAGAAAAAGAAATAAAGATATCCAAATTAGAAAGCAATAACTGAAACTATTACTATTCACAGATGACATGATTTTATATAGAGTAATTTAAGAAAATCCACAACGAAACCCTATTAGTGCTAATGAATGAATTCAACAAAGGTGCAGGCTACAAGATTAAAACACAAAAAGCAACTGTATGTCTATACACTACCACTGAACAAGTAAAAAAAAATTTCATCTAAAATAGTATCAAAAAGAATATAATACTTAGGAATAAATTTAACCAATTCTGTACACTGAAAACTAATTCATATGGAATAGCAAGGAGCCTTGAATAGGTAAAACAATCTTTTTCTTTAAAGATTTATTTATTTGAGAGAGAGAAAGAGAAAGCATGCATGAGCAAGGGGAGGGGCAAAGGAAGAGGGCAAGGGCGAGAGAGGGAGAGAATCTCAAGCAGACTCACACTGAGCACAGAGCCTGATGTGGGGCTTGATCTCACAACTCACTAGATCATGACCTGAGCTGAAATCAAGAGGCAGACACTTAACTGACTGAGCCACTCAGGTACCCCTAAATAGCTAAAACAATCTTGACCAAAAACAAAAACAAACAAAAAAACCTGAAGGACTCACATGTTCTGATTTCAAAATTTACCACAAAGCTACTCTAACCAAAACATTATGGTACCATTCAATGAGCAAAGAATACTGTCTTCAACAAATTATGCTGTGATAAGTGAATGCCCTTGCATCATATAAAAAATTAACTCAAAATGCATCAAAGATATAATTATAAGAACTAAGACTATAAGACTCTTTGAAGAAAACATATGGACAAATATTCACGACTTTAGATTTGGCAACAGTTTCTCAAATACAACACCAAAAGAATAAGCAACAAAAGGAAAAAAATATACAAACTGGATTTCATCAAAATTAAAAACTTTGTGACTCAATGGACACTATCCTGAGTAAAAACAACCCAGAAAATGCAAAAAAAAAAAAAATCTGTAAATCATTAATCTGATAAGAATGTATTCAGAATATATGAAGAATTCGTACAACATAGCAACAAACTATAAGTAACTGAATTAAAAATTATTCAAAAGACTTAACAGACATTTCTCAAAAGATACAGATATGGTCAACAAACCCATGAAAAGATGTTCAATGCAAATCAAAGCAAAGTGAGATACCATCTCACACCTATTAGGGTGGCTTAAATCAGAATAACAAGTGCTGGTGAGAACGTGGAGAAACTGAAACTCATACACTGCTGATGGGAATGTAAAATGCTGCTGCTGCTATTGAAAACAGTTCCAAAAAGACAAAGATAGAGTTACCATATGACCTAGCAATTCTCTTCATAGGTATATACCTAAAAAGAATTAAAAGCTACTATTTAAACAAAATCCTGTACATGAATGTTCAGAGGAATACTATTTAATCAACAGGTAGAAAATAAATGACCATCAACTGATGAATGGGTGCACAAAATGTGGTACATCCATACAAGAGAATGTTCTTCCGCCATAAAAATAATGAAGTACTGATACATGTTATACTATGGATGAACCTTGAAAACAATATGCTAAGTGAAAGAAGCCAGATATGAAAAGTCATACAAGGTATGATTCCATTTATATGAAATATCCAGAATAGGCAAATCCATAGATAGCAGATTAATGGTTTCCAAGAGTCTTCCCAAGACTTTCCAAGTCATACAAGGTATGATTCCATTTATATGAAATATCCAGAATAGGCAAATCCATAGATAGCAGATAAGTGGTTTCCAAGGGCTAGAAGAAAATGGGACGTGACAGCTTAACAGGTATTGGGATTTCTGTCTGGAACTAGATAGTGGTGATAGGTATAAAACACTGCCAATGAACTGTACATTTTAAAATAGTTAAAATGATAAATTTTATGTTATATATATTTTACCATATACAAAAAAAAATCTGTTCTACAGGTTTTCCTATAGTCTTTGAAACCTTCTAAAACCATAACTCACTTAAAAATAAAATAATTACATTAACTTTCTATATTAGGAGTTGAAAAACTTTTTCAGTAAATATTTTAGGCTTTGCAGGCCTTTTTCTGTAGCAACTATTCAACTCTGCTGATGTAGCATGAAAGCAACTATAGATATTAAGTGAGCAAATGGGAGTGATTGTGCTCCAATAAAACTTAATTTACGAAACAGGAAGCAGGGCAGATTTGGCTTGAGGCCTGTAGTTGGCCAAGCTGTGTTGTATACTATTCTTTATCTATATTAATGAGGTTATTATAATTATTAAAGTCAAATTAAATTAAAATAGCAAATGTGTCAGTGTATGAAACCCGTAGTAGTAAGATTTACATTTGCTGATTTATGTTTACTGCAAAGTTATGTTTACTGAGAATCAAATGGAAGTAGAATAAAATTAAAACTCAGAATTGATAAAACCATACATTAATAGAAGTTTTACATTTACTTAAGCAATAGCTAAAACATGAATTTCAATGTGAACAACAGATAATCCATAATCTTAATAAAAGCCAATAACTTTCTTCCTTTTGCCTAACAAAAGTGAGAGTATCTGGTAGCTAGGTTGACATAAATTCTTTTTTGCTATTTTTCTCAATTTTTTAATGAAACTTTCAAACTTTCTAACTTTTTAAGCCTACTTATTTTCTGAAATTCATTATATTTATAACTAGCACTACATAGCTGGGTACTTTTTCTCCATTAGAGCTTAGTTTTTAGTTTGGTTTCTTTGGTCATGATTAAAAGTTCCTTAGACCATTTAAAGGAATTAGACCTGAGAAATGTTTACTTACTAATTCAGAAACAATTACCAACTTGAGATAGTAGTAAGAAAATGAGACAGCGAGCAAAAGTAAAAAGAAACAAAGTGTTCAGTTAATCTATAAACCATATAATGAGGCCAGAAAAATCTCAAATAGAAAATTTAAGAGATACTTTCAATAGTATGAATTTCTTTTTTTTTTAATTATGTAACTATACAGTACATCATTAGTTTTTGATGCAGTGTTCTATGATTCATTGTTTGCGTATAACACCCAGTGCTCCATGCAATCCATGCCGTCCTTAATACCCATAACCAGGTATATCCATCCCCCTGCCCCCCTCCCTTCTAAAACCCTCAGTTTGTTTCCTGGAGTCCATAGTCTCTCATGGTTCATCTTCCACTCCAATTTCCTCCCTTCATTTTCCCCTTCCTTCTCCTAATGTCCTCCATACTATTCCTTAAATAATTCTACAAATAAGTGAAACAATATGATAATTGACTTCCTCTGCTTGATTTATTTCACTCAGCATAATCTCCTCCAGTCCCATCCATGTTGATGGAAAAGTTGGGTATTCATCCTTTCTAATGGCTGAGTAACAGTCCATTGTGTATATGGACCACATCAGGGAAATTCAAATCAAAACCACATTGAGATACTTACTACCTTACATCAGTTATAATGGCAAAAACAGTATGAATTTCAAAATAACCCTGATATTGAACTCTAAATCAGTATTTTCTTTTTACAGCTCAGCTAAATTCTTAAATACTTTGGAACATTAACTTTGAATAAGACCAAAGTTAATGACATTATACTAAGTGGTCAGTGCCCTGCACGTAGTTAAGTATTCAATGTTAGTTGATTGAAACGCTGTGAAATCACTCTGTCCATGGAAAGTTACTCTCTCTAAAAGAATAAAATACCTTTTGCAAGCTAATAACTAAAAATTTATTCTTCCTTTCAATTCTTTAGCTTGGAAAGGATGGCTAATAGCACAGAAACAATAAAATTTTTCCTTTTACCATCTCCTCAATTACTTTTTTCTTTTTCACTACATGCCAGTGGCATCCAGCCTAAAAAAAAAAGACCCTCTTAGTGAATGATAACCAAGATGAATAAAGGAATCTACCTTTCAAATAATTTTGTGTAATTTCTGTAAAGGTCCTTACATTATAGGGTAATTTCTTTTTTAAAAATATATAATGTGTTTAAAAAAGAAACTACTAAATAAATCATTTAATTCTAATTCCAAAAGAAAAATCTCTTATGATCTTTGTTCTCTGAACATTTCCATATCAAATATAAAAACCTGATATCCTAAATATATCCTCTGTTCATGCACTAAAGATTTCCTCCTTTAGCAAAACTTTTATTTTACAAAAATTTTTATTGTACTGAAAACTACCACATATCCTTATTTTGTAGAATTATTCTTCAGCATAGTAAGCATCAAGTACACAATAAATACTGTTAAGTATGGCTTACGAAAATATAAAGACCAAAACAAAACCGGAAAATTTTTTGGTTTGCTTTTGCTATTGCTCTTGCAGAAACAGCTAAACATACCCCAAATTTAAAAGCATCACTGAAGAATGTAATTGTGTATGTAGAAATACAGTGCAGAATAGTTTTCTTTTCCAAAACTAGTATTGATTTAATTGTGATAAAGTACTTACTCTAAAAGAGGTGGAAGTATTTCACAATTCAAAACAAAATCTCTGCATTCTGCATTGTCACCAGCAATATTACCAAGTGCCCAAACAGCCTTAGAAAAATGAGAAAAAAATATTCTGTTACAATATCTTAAATAAGATGCTCTCTCTTAAGAATGAGATTTTAGTACAGAATGAACAAAGTAATAATTTCCAAGATGTTAAAAAAAAATGCTAGTAGGACAATAAAGTTTAAAAGTACCATTTACTAATATTTTTAATCAACTGAAGGATAGGGCATTAACATTTTTTCATAACACATGGTGAAACGTTTATTCTGTTCAACAAAGATGATAGTCTGTCTACTCCGAATCTACATGGAGAGACAAAATATATCAATTTAGTGAATTTTGCAATTACCTATACTAGAAGTTTGTTCCTATGCCAAGGACTCCACTCACTGGGAAGGGATTGATTTGTAAAAGAAGGGAAGGAGAGACAAAATATAGAGAAGTGAAGTAAAGCTACTATGAGAATTAGCTTGGATTGCTCTCTGAAAATAAACTTAAAATTAGTCCAGGTTCATTATAATTTTTTAAATAATTTAAGTAAAAGATCAAATTATTCACTTATTAAATTTCAATTAAATGACAAATTATGCAAATGCAAATCATCATTTCATTATATTCTCACTTCACATTTTTCAAATATGTGCAAAAGTAGACATAAGTTACTTTTTCAACTGGGAAAATTTTAACATTTAAAACATAAGTTAGTATTTTTAATATCTACCCTAGGCCTAAGTTTATTTTCTATTTTTTAAGAAAAATCTTTTACAAGACAGATGTCTGAACCAAACTAACCCTCAGAGCCACCTTAAGAAAATCTTTTGAAGTAATGACATTTTTCACCCTGTGAAGTCTAATACTGGTGGGGAAATTATTATGTATAGTTTCTTTGGAGGTCAACTTTGAAATACATGATTAGAACTTGAAAAATTTTTCTTTTACCAGGGTTAAGTCATTTTTCCTAATGAAATAATCAAGACACACATACAGATTGATAATGATGTTTATCATAATATTAACAAGCCAGAAATAACTCTAATATATAACTGAGAAACAGATCACAAATAGTCATACCTGACTAGATAATGAGTAATCAGGAAAATTTTCTTAGAAGATTAATGCCATTAGAAAAGGATACCAATATCAATTAAGTGGGGAAGACAACCTGTGTGTGTGTGTGTATACATATATATGTACATATATATAAAACTAAACAGATGAATGGATGGTAGATCAACAGATCAATTTGCCCTAAAAATAGTTCAAATTTGACAAAAACATTTTATTTTCTTTCATTGGTACAAAGTAAATGAGATTAAATTTTCCCTCTTTAACAACTGTGATAATTTATCATGTTTATTTAAAAAGTTACATTGGGGGGGGCGCCTGGGTGGCTCAGTGGGTTAAATCCTCTGCCTTCAGCTCAGGTCATGATTCCAGGGTCCTGGGATGGAGCTCCGCATTGGGCTCTCTGCTCAGCAGGAAGCCAGCTTCCCTTCCTCTCTCTGCTTTACTCTCTGCTTACTTGTGATCCCTGTCTGTCAAATAAATAAGTAAAATCTTAAAAAAAAAAATAAATAAAAGGTTACATTAGGGATTAGGAGGGAGACAAACCATAAGAGACTCTTAATCTCACAAAACAAACTGAGGGTTGCTGGGGGGGAGGAAGGGTATGGAGAGGGTGGCTGGGTTATGGACATTGGGGAGGGTATGTGATATGGTGAGTGTTGTGAAATATGCAAGCCTGACGATTCACAGAAATGTAGCTCTAGGGCAATACTACATTATATGCTAATAAAAATAATTTAAAAAATAAAAATAAATAAAAGAGCAAATTGATTAATGGCTTAAAAAAATTGATATTTTAGAATGAAGTAACAAAATAATCTGTGTAGATGCAAGGAATAAGGAGTCAGACCAGCCCAGGTTTAAAACTTAGTACAGCATTCACTGTGACTAGGTAAATTACTAACTTTTCTGAGTCTCAGTATGCTTTTTAATACACGGGGATAGTAATTTCTGATACCTGACATCACACCTACAGGGAACCCAGGATTATGCCTGAGACTGTGCATTCTGGCTTCTAATTTGACACTGAAGAGAAATTACTGTATTTTAACAAATGCAATGCACATGCAACTCTCAAGAGAACATTAAAATCTAGTAAATATAACCATTCAGATTAGAAACATACCTGCTCCTGCACATCTTCATGATCTGAATTAAGAAGTTTGATAAAAATTGGAACAGCCCCAGTTTCAATCACTACCTTGGTATGCAGAAAAGTTCCAGATGCTATATTAGTTAATGCCCATGCAGCTTCAAACTAAGGAAAAACAAAGGTAAATAAATGAAAGCACCAAAGAAATGTCAGAAAGAAAGGGAAGAAGAGAGGGAATAAAGAGTTAGCTGGACAAGCCTTAAAGACTGATTTACGATTAATAAGATTAATCAGATTTCATAAATAAAAAACCTTGGTTTTAAAAAAAGGACTCAATCTGGAAAAATAAAACTGAGACTGTAATGAAAATTTTCAAAATCATGAACAATAAATGAACACATCTGAAATTGTATTTCATAGAACTCCTAATGCTTACTATTTAGAGAGCCAGGAGTCCTAAAGCAAGCAGTTAAAAATAATGAAACACTACTTAAAAGAGCAACAGTACATGTATGGAACTTAGAATCTTAAAAGGTACTTTTGTTTCCTTAGAGATGGATCACCTAGTTCCAACCTCATTTAAGAAATTAAGAAAATTAGAAGTCCAGAGACTTAGATGATTTGTTCAAAGAATTCACTATTAGCAGGGCCACAGAAAAGTGGACCTC
Source organism: Mellivora capensis (assembly GCA_004024625.1). NCBI lineage: Eukaryota > Metazoa > Chordata > Mammalia > Carnivora > Mustelidae > Mellivora > Mellivora capensis. Next base: position 18,096 of record PISX010011890.1, on the reverse strand, counting down.
TGAAAAGTCATTCATATCAATTCTACTTAAATCTGAATATACTTAAATATGATGGATTTGTAACAGAAGAAACAGAAAATTCAACCCATGGCTCCCAAACAGTAAACTAGCAAATTACTGAAAATGATCTATAAATCCACAGGCAAACTAAAGAGTGACCATAACGTCAAAAATATTTGGTACAGACAACTTTTCACATGAAAGGTACATATCACTATGATTAATAAAATAAAATTTTATTATTTTAATTTTGTTATTTTAATAAATACAATATTTTAAATAGAAACATAAAAATAAATGTATTAAAAATAAAATTTATAAAAAATAAATTAAAACAATATTTTAATTTTGTAATACAATGCCTTACACACAATATATGGCTAAAACTAACACTCAATTTTATTTATTTGTATTTACTCATTTCCTCTTTCATTCATTTATAATTAAAAAGCCAAATAATTAAATATCAGGAGGCTTGGGTTTTAGTCTGGACTTGAGGCTTAAATAGAAAGCAAATGGACTAAAAATCATGACCCGTAGTCCTTACAGACTACACCTAAAGACCTTGAAAACTAATGGACAGTATTACTACATATAACACAAAGTGGCTTTTTCCTCAGACATCCTTATTGTAAACACTCTCAAAATTTTTCAGCATAAAAATCATGATAGGTAATATTCATGTGTGTAACACATTTCTTTGCTTCTTATCTAAAGTGTGAGGAGCTTTTCTAAATTACTCAAATAAGTGGAACACTAATCCAAGTTGTAATTTCAACAACTATTACTCAAATACCAGTAACAATCTTCCATTACTGACAATAGCACTGGTAAACTAGGTGCAGCTCCTGTGCAATTCCTGATAGATAAAATTCCACATTGTATTCCTACTTAAGAATATATATAGCAATGAAATCAGGAAAAGCAATCTTTCTTTAAAAAAAAAAACAAAACCAGTAAAATATTTGCAAAATTCAGTAATTTACTATCAGCAGCCAATTATTTGGAAGACATCTTACAGGGGTCATTACAGTATAGCTGAGAAGCAATGCTCATTTGGACAAACCTAACTTTGGTCACATTTTAGTTGATTTTACTGATTTTGTTTTAAAAAAAAAAGCTAATCAAATAAAAATGCTTTAAAAGGTAAGAGTTTATACTAAAAAGTTACAACCCTTATTAGCTAAGAGCCAAAAAAAATTTACCCATTAACATTTTAATTTGAGGTTTTCTAAAATGAAAAAGTTATTAAAGGTTGACAACTACAACACTTTTATGAACATTATGAATGATTTTATATAGTTTTCCCAAAATTGTTTTAATGAAACAGTTCCTACAAAAAACTAGCATTGCAAACATGACTAAGGCAAGACGGTGGCACTACCTTTTCCTTTAATTGCCAAGTATTTCCTGAATGCTTACAATATATTTAGTATTGTAGAAGTTCACTAGAAACTTTAATCATATGTTATTTCTAGAAAGAGATTAAGAAAGAAAACTTTAGAATTCACCTGTAAAGTACAATTTTCATTTCTTTCAAGAAATTTCACAAATCTCTGTACAACTCCTGGTTTCTGTATAACCTGATCAATTGGTGGATTAGGTTCTAAAAATTAAAAAAGAATTAAGTTATTTATAGGCACAGAAAGATAATAACCTAGTCCCTGTGTCAATGAACAGGATGCACAAAATAATTCTTTCCTAGGTCTCAATGACCAAGTTTAAAAGCCTCAGGTGAGTTTAACTGAAGTAAACAAATATTCTCAAAAATGCAGTCCTTACTGGAAAGCAAATTCTTTTTCATTAATCATAGTAAGAAACATTTTAAAATACTGCCTACGCAAATATTTAATACTTTAAGTTGAAGGCTATTTAGAAGGTCATCTTCACAACATGGAGTATTTCAGTCTAATACTCAAAACATCAACTGATAATCTTCCCCCTAATCCTGTATAAGAATACCTCATTTTCCAGAGATGTCTCCTTTCCTATCAACCATTATCTAATGCTTCTCAACTAAATGATATTCTATTCTGTCAGGGTATCATTCATTATTCACAGAAATACTACTGGACTATGTAGGATTCTTCATAAATTTTCATGAAAATTTTCATGAGGGCTTTTGAGAATCATAAAATCTCTAGGAAATTTTAAAACAAAGATATGCAAAATTAAAACCAAGATATTTCAGCTACTGACAACGTAAGTATCAACACCTCTTCCTTCTCCCTTGGCTTCAACAAAAAGTATGCTCTTGTGGTTCTCTAGGATATTCTGTTAGTGTTCCGTATTTATATAACAAAAAAGATAAAAAAGACCTCCTTTAGGGTTCCCTGGATGGCTCAGTCAGTAGAACAAGTGACTCGATCTCGGGGTTGTGAGTTCAAGCCCCACACTGGACATGGAGTCTACTTAAAATAAATACACTTTATAAAAAAATAGATCTTCCTTACAAGTATATTTTCAAGAAAAATTAAGACCTACTGATTGACAATGATGATGTCTTAAAATAAAAAATATCTAATAAATAAAACTCTCAGAACCTTTTAATATCAAATAAGCATACTTGAAAATAATTCTTGCCTTTGGAAAGCAGCTTTCTAAATTTCTGTGTTGCTGTTAGCTGTTGATCAGCATTGTTAGAAAAAATCATCTGAACCATATCTGTGGTGATAACTTCTTCCTAAAAACAGAAAATATAACTTAACACTTAATATTTTGCATGGATAACTGTTGTATAAAATACTCTTGAAGTATAATTTGAAATACATTTTTGTAATATCTACCTCTGGAATGGGTACAGTGGAACTGATATCTGGATCCTGGATAGGACTTTCTAGCATAGACTCATCATTTCTGGGCAAAGAGACATTTCTGCGTTTGAACAACTGTAATAAAGAGAAATCACTTTATACATTGGGCTTTCCATAAAACATTGAATTCCCATAGAATTGTATTTTTCATTTATGTGAACAAAACAAAATGATCATTTAAAATTCTACATATTTACTATTTCTCAATCACTATACCATGAAGATCTAAATTATCTTTGAGAAGTTAAACTCTCCTGACTTGGTTAGCTCTTACTAGCGGACCACTTTGGGTCAATTCTTATTCTCAGGTCTTTTACCAATGGCCAGTCCCATAAGTAGAGTACACATTTATTTTTAATAGAATTTGAAAAAGTACAATGTCTAAGAATTTTTCTAAGAAAATCTTATTAAAAAGCAAATTAGTTATATGGGAGAAATACTGTGGTATATTAACAAACAAATAACAGATTAATAAGGAGCAGAGAACAACTCTGAGGAAATATGGCCCTATCCTTTTTATTTCAGGAATGAATAAAAATTAAAAAAAAAAAAAGAGAGAGAGAGAGGAGGAATAGAGAGGCACAGTGACCTCACTGAGGAGAATTTATGGATACATTGTCTATATCAAAATAGAGAAGAAAAACCTGGTATATTCTTTCTGATAGCTAAAGAAATACTGCTCTTCTTCAAACAGTATAAATTCCTTCTAGTCATTCATCCAACAGATTTTTTGAGTCCTTAATGTAGTAAAGTAGGGAGTGTGCTAGATACTATAGATAGGAAGATGACAAATCATACTTTCATCATTGCTAGTACTTTCTACACATTAGTTTTTAATTCATGCATGTGAGGAATATACCCTCTTAATATAAATACTTCTAAATTTAAGTGTATCTTGGAATGAAAAATGTTGAGATATACTCTTTTAAAGGATTATTCTATTCCTTATGTCACATACACAAAGTTCAAAATAGAGAAGACTGAACTATAGAAGAAACAGTATGAGTAGCATAGGTAGAGGACTGTAATTAACTTAGGAGCAAGAACTATGAAAACCCACAAAGCAACAAATAAATATTATGGTTTTTTGGGGGGGGAGCAAATCTGGTAGTGACAAATGGAAGTGATCTAAATAGGCTTAAGAGTAAAAATTTCTTAATACTGGTATAAAATATGACTAAGATAAAAAGCTTATCAATAAAACAGAAAAGCTGTTCCTCTCAGTGATTAAAAACAGCACAGAATTCTGATTCATGAAGTATTCCTGGAGTCTGATAAAGAATAGATTTATATTCAATTTCCTAAAGACACTTTATCATTTTAAATTATAAAAATAAGCAATGATAATGTAACTTCTAAAATCTATATAATGATGTGTCTGTGTTAAATAGATTTAAATATTTTAAAACACCCACCTGTTCTTCCCTTTTTTGTTTTCGAAGCTGTATTCCTTCTTCTTCTCTTCGTCTACGCATTTCTTGGGGATTTAGGGCTTTATTCTTGTAACTTTTCATTCTATAGTTATCTTTCCCTGGACTAGCCATTGCATCTTAAGGTTGGGAGAGAAGAAAACAGATACTGATAATTCTAAAAACAACATGAGATGTTTACTAGGAAAACTAAGTTCATGCTTACTGCTTAAACAGATTGACAAAATTGATTCTGAAAATTATGTACAAAGAATACATTCCCTCATTCCCACATCAATATTGGAGCAAAGTAACCAAATATTTTTAGACTAAATTTTAATCAAACAAATAATAGATTTTGGTCTAAACACAGATGAAGTCATTATCCTAATTTCACTGATTTTAAGATGCACTCCCCAATGCCTGGAGTTTTAACCTTTCGGAAGTGGGATGCATCTTAAAATCACTGTCTGCCAGGATATAATCAATCATGAAGTAGTTGGGTAAAAAACTTTTAAATTACAGCTCTTGGCAAGATCAAAAGATAGCCAGAGTGAGTGAAGTATTTCTATTTTCAATGGAATATATTATCAGGCTTCAATAAGCATCCCTCAAATATTTGGGGGGGGGGCTGGCTTCTTTCATTTACTTAAGGTGCTGTCTTCAGAACTAAGATTGCATGGCTCATGACTTCAGTCGTGACTGCAATACTAATTTGCAATACTAGGGTATAATTAATTCTTTTTTAAATACTGAAATACTGGGGCGCCTGGGTGCCTCAGTGGGTTAAAGCCTCTGCCTTTGGCTCAGGTCATGGTCTCAGGGTCCTGGGATTGAGCCCCGCATCAGGCTCTCAGCTCAGCGGGGAGCCTGCTTCCTCCTCTCTCCCTGCCTGCCTCTCTGACTACTAGTAATCTCTATCAATTTTAAGTAGTTGGTTTTTTTTTAAAGATTTTATTTATTTATTTGAGAGAGAGGCAGTGAGAGAGAGCATGAGTGAGGAGAAGATCAGAGGGAGAAGCAGACTCCCTGTGGAGCTGGGAGCCCAATGCGGGACTCAATCCCGGGACTCCAGGATCATGACCTGAGCCGAAGGCAGTCGTCCAACCAACTTAGCCACCCAGGCGTCCCTTTAAGTAGTTTTATTATAAATGTACTTGAAAGCATTAACATTTATGTAAACATATTCTTACAAGTATATTTACAATATTTTACATAACAATTTACATTTAAAATAATATAATTTTACTTTCAGAAACCAGAGAGAGTGTTGTGATCAATTAACACTTATGAAGTAAAAAGAAGAAAAGGAAAGGCTGGCATTTATCTGCCATCTCTGATGTCGAAGATAGACTAATGAACTGGTAAATTATACTGTAGGTAGTAAAGTACACTAAAACATATGCATTAAATCCTGTGAGAGCACAGAAGACACAGCAACTAACTGTGCTTTAGGGAGTTCTGAAAGTTATCTTAAAAGAGCAAGAATTTGTTAGGGAAGAGGATGAAAAGGAAAAATAGGGAAGGAATAAGCATCTCAAGCAGAGGGACTATATATCAAGGCAAAGAGTTCTTGCAGAAGACTGGCACAAACACAAAACAGTAAGGGACTAAGTGTGCCTAAACAAGATTTGTGGGAGAAAACGCAGGAGATAAAGCTAGAAAGGTAACTAAGAACACATGGTTCATGCAATGACGTTGAGAAATTTGGACATGATCCTAAGTAACAATTGAAAAAATTAAAGAGAAGATTGTCTCTAACTTTGATGAAGATCTGAACTAAATTAGCAGATATACTGGAAATATAGAAGACTGGATGATTTCAGAAACATTGCAGAAACTGATTTAATAAGAATTAGAGACCAAATAAATGTAAGTAAAATGTGGTGAAGAAGAAAAAAGAGTTTAGGGCTCCTGGGTGGCTCAATTAAGCATCTGCCTTTGGCTCAGGTCATGATCCCACGGTGCTGGGATCAAGGCCAACATCGAGCTCCCTGCTCAGCTGGAAGCCTGCTTCTCCCTCTCCTACTCCCCCTGCTTGTGTTCTGTGTGTGTGTGTGTCTGTCTGTCTGTCAAATAAATAAATAAATAATCTTAAAAAAAAAGAAAAGAAAAAGAAAAAGGAGTAAAGGATGACCCCATGATTTTTATAGCTGGTTCTGAAATAGATCAGTACAGTAACAAAATAAGCCAAGACAAGGAATAAAGATGGAGTATCAAAGTGATGGTTTTCTTTGGTTGCCTGCTTGTTTTTGAGATGAAAACAATGAATTGTTTTATTTTTAAAAATTTTAAAGACTTTATTTGTCAGAGAGAGAGAGAGGGAAAGAGAGAGAGAGAGCAACAGGCAGAGAGAGAAGCAGGCTCCCCACTGAGCAAGGAGCCGGATGCAGGACTTTATCCCAGGACCCTAGGATCTTGACCTGAGCCAGGAAGGCAGCCGCTTAACTGAGTGAACCACCCAGGAGTCCCTATTTTTCAATTTATATTTAAATTAAATTATATACAGCAAAAAAAGAAAACTAATCACTCTTGGTGTAAAGTTCTATGAATGTGACAAACGCACAGACATAAAACTTTCACAATCAAGACACAGCTCCATGACCTCTAAAAAATGTGGTCATGCTGCTCCTATTAACCCCTCTCCCACCCTTAATACCTGGTAACCACTAATCGGTTCTCTATCTTCATAGTTCTGACCTTTCCTGAATTTCATATAAATGGAATAATAACAGTATATAGTCTTAAACTGGCTACTTTTATTTAGCATAGTGTTATTTGTGAGATCCATACTGTTGGCATGCATCGGAGTAATTTATTCCTTCTTATTGTTGAGTAGTATTCTATTGCATAGATATGCCACAGTTTGTTGAAGGACATTTAGGTTGTTTCTAGCTTAGTGCAGTTATGAATAAGCCTGTTATAAATATTCATGCACAGGTTTTTGTGTAAATATAAGTTTTCATTTGTCTCGGGTAAATATCTAGAATTAGGACTGATGGATAATATGGCAAGTGTATGCTTCACATTTTATAAGAAGCTGCCAAACTGCAAAGTATTCCATCAGCAATGTATTAAGACTTCCTGTTGCTCTATGCTCTGCCAACACTTGGTATTGTCAGATTTTGTTGGTAATTGTAGCCATTCTAATAGATGTATAGTATCTTTCATTTTAAACGTATTATACTTATATAATACTTAGGGCACATACAGGAGAGATTAAGACCTATAGGTGGTTAAAAGAATGGGTCAAGGGGTGGCTCAGTCCGTTAAGCCTTTGGCTAGGATCATGATCCCAGGGTCCTGGGATGAAGCCCCATGTTGGGCTCCCTGCTCAGCGAGTAGCCTGCTTCTTCCTCTTCCTCTGCCTGCAACTCCCCCTGCCAGTGCTCTTTCTCTCTGTCAAATAAAATAAAGTCTTAAAAAAATATATATTGGTCAAAACTCAGGAAGAGTCCTACTGAGCTAGGGGAGAAATTTCTAGAACGTCTGTTTACATTTGAGTGGGAAAAGGAAATAGCAACGGAAATCAAAAAGAAATAGGTCAGCTAATCAGAAGTAAGAGCCATGAAAGAGAAAGGAATTCAAAAGACGAGGAGTATTTCATTTGTAGTAGCACTAAAAATAAGCCACTCAATTTATTCATTCACTGATTCATCCAGCAAATATAAGTGCCTACAATAAGCCAAGTACCACATGAGGCATAAGACTGTATAATTAGGTCACTGGTAAAGATAGGGAGAAAAATTTCATTAGTGGTAGAGCTAAAAGTAGAATGGGATAGGCTGAACCCTTCAGAATGATTTAAAAAGTACTTTGTGCCTTTGAACCTAACACATGTACATTCTAGCAATTTAAGTATACTTATAATATGCTTATTTATAATATTTATATATTTAAAATACTTATTTATAATATTATAATTATAATATCCTTAAAGTATTCAATGAATTGATCAACAATACTGGGTAGACCTACAAATACTTACCATTAGAAACAGCTTAATCTTAAAAAAAAAAAAAGAAATAGCTTAATCTAACTTTATTAATAACAATGTTCAGCATTATTCCCTAAGTATTTCATATATAAAAATTCTGTCTCATTAATAACAACTTGGGCTCTAGGAAGGGAATAATAGAGATGAGTTCATTGCAGAGCAAACTGGGCTTCAACATTAGTTGTTGAATTATGCTCAATAAGTATAAAATATTCTAGCAAAATTAAATGTTCACAGCAATAAACCTCTTAATGCTTACCACTTACATTAGGCTTTGAGGCCATTGGCCTCTAACCGTTTTTGTTTTGTTTTAATATTTTCTTCATTTATTTGACAGAGGAGAGAGAGGGAACACAAGCAGGGGGAGTGGGAGAAGGAGAAGGAGGCTTCCTGCCAAGCAGGGAGCCGGATGCGGGGCTCCATCCCAGGACCCTGGGATCATGACCCAAGCCAAAGGCAGATGCTTAACAACTGAGCCACCCAGGTGCCCCTCTCCAACCATTTGTGTTCACACATCCTCACATGTGCAAAATTTATTTCTGCATTCATCCTCAATGTTTATTTTATTACTAGCGTAATAATCTAACCCATTATAAAATTAAAGGAGGGCACATGTTGTGATGAGCACTGGGTGTTACAGGTAACTAATGAATCGTTGAACACTACCTCAAAAACTAATGATGTACTGTAATCTGGCTAATTGAACAAAGTAACAATAAATAAATTAATTAAATAAATAGAAAGCTTTTAGAAAGGAATAGTTTTAAAAGGTAAAGAAACAAGTTCTAATACTTTTTCCCCATATCTGATTCAATTACCTGTGCCTCCACAACCTACACACTGGATACTTCTTCTAAAACCATTAATTTAGGTGACCACATTAAAACCTTTAATATAAATATGTTAACCAAATAAAATCTACCCTTAACAGCTCATATATCATTTGTTCCTTTTTCTGATGTCGTACTAACTTCTTATTTATTAACACCCGCAATCCTCACTGCAGTTGCCTTAAAAGGGACATAAAGACCAAGAAAAACCATCTCTAAAGGTGCCTGACCCAACAGGATTGTTCCTTTTTCTGGAAAATAAAGACTGTATTTCAAAGGTTGCCATCTCATACAAGTCACTTTAAATATAAGGAATACTATTCAGATGCTCTGAATCCCCAACAGAGGGTTGGGTTGCGTTTGTTTGTTTGTTTGTTTGTTTTCGGTCATAAGCTTATTTTTCACTCAGCTCTTTGGAAAACTGTTTTGAGGCTGGGAGACTAACTGGAATTTGAACTTTTTCTAGTACCTATTAACGGAATTCCTTGTGCCCCTGAAGTCTCCATTTCTACGGGTTGGGTGCCTATTAGTAACATTATAACATCGGTACAAAAGGGTAAGTGTGTTGAGTGAGGCCTTACGACCAAACAAGCAGTACTTAGAGACAGAAAGGACAGAGCTGTTTCTTGTTTACCAAGGAAGAAAGTCGCTCTCCTACAGAATATGAATCCTAAGTGCTGTAATTAAGAGACATCAAGTCAGAGGTTTGTTTTTAAAAAATGTTTTAAAAGCCAAAGAGTAAATGCCGATGTCGTATATTTTTCAAGTATCACCCTCCCGCTTCACAGCTTACAAATCCTTTATCTCTTATGCATTACCACGGAAACACTAAATTTTCGTCTTGGAAGGGAGCTGACAGGTTATTAACCCACCCCTGCCGACGTCCACACAGCCCTCCGAGGCACCTGCATCCAGGTGGAGGAGGGCAGAGGGCGACCGCGACGGTGCGACAAGTAGCCCTCCCCGTCCCCAGCCCCAGAGCCACCCCTGCCGTATTCTGGAAACTGGAACTTCTAATACGCTGCTGCTGGGCTCACACAGACGCTGGGACCCAGGAGTAAAGGGGAACGACTGACAAGCCCGTGTACCGGGAACAGGAACTACCAAGGCACCGAGAAGCCGAACCGCAGGAGGATGAGCTCGGCCGTTTACGGTTCCCTCAGAAGGCCAGCCTCGCTGCCTGCTAGGATCTGTATTCGCCGCGCCTTCGCGTCAGTAAGGAATAGGTCCGGCTGCCACGCCCCCGCCACCGCGGTCTCCCTCGGGAACCTGAGGGAAAAAACCCGGCAGCCTGGCCTGGTCCTCAAGCTTTCCCAGAGAAGGGGTAAATAAAAACAGTGGCCCCTGGAACCAGTAACTCCCAAAGGGACCAAACCCGAGGTTCACCCAAACTGGCCTGTGTCACTCCCACTTACCCATTAATGTGGCAATACCCGAAGCCTTAACTTCCCAGGTCCCGGTTGCTGCGTCCGCTGCAGATAACAGTAGGGTCGCCACTCCGCCCCTAACGTTGAACGTAGCGACAAGGTTCGCAGCTCAAGATGGCGGCTACCTGCGCCCCTTCCCCGAGACCCCGAGGCTCGGCTCCCAGAAGCCCTTGCATGCGGCGACCGCAGTGGTGGCGGCGGCAGCTGCACCCGCCGGTAGAGGGGCGCAGAGCAGCGAGCGTCGCAGCTCCACCCACCGAAGGAGGAGGAGCCGGCCCCTGCACTGACTCCGGGATTTTTAAAAAAAATATTATTTATTTATTTGACAGACAGATCACAAGTAGACAGAGAGGCAGGCAGAGAGAAAGGAGGAAGCAGGCTACCCGCTGAGCAGAGAGCCCGATGCGTGGCTCGATCCTAGAACCCCGGGATCATGACCCGAGCCGAAGGCAGAGGCTCAACCCATTGAGCCACCCAGGCGCCCCCTGACTCCGGGATTTTAATTCCGCGCGGTCGCGGTACCTGCGGTGTGTCCGGCCGCCCTAGTCCTATGTGCGAGCTCTCATTCATTCACTCATTCGTTGGTTTAGTTTGTTTATTCAGTCATTCATCCTACAAGATAGTATTGATGGAAGGCCTGATCTGTGCTAGGCACTTTTAGGTATTAGAGCTGCTATAGCGTACACAACGGAAAAATTCCAACCTCGTGGAGCTTTATAGAGGTTCTTCTTCAGCTGCATTAACCTCTTCCTGTATGTCCTGCTCATTTGTTTCAAGCTTTGGAATTTGCCGTTTATTTAAAACTTGGATTCTATAACATCTGTGGATTTTTAACAAAAAGGTATTCATTGATATATGAAATAAATAATTCCAAATAAGGAATTGTAAATTATTATAACACACATAAGCTTTGTAATCCATCTTGGAGTTCAACAAACAGCACTGAAAAGAGACTATCTTCTAGAATATAGAAGATAAATAATACGTGATTCCTGCCCTGAGGAAGATCCTGTTTTTCATCTCTTGTTCTTTTGTTTTCTGAGAAATTTCTTGGGTTATATTCCAGCTCTGGATTAGGTAGATAGATTGATTGATTGATTGAGTCTGCTGTTGTATTTTTTAAAATTTTGCTATTGTATGTTTAATCCCAAGAGCTATTTCTTATTTTTGATTCAGGAATTAAATCTTTTTTCTTTTTTCTTTTTTTTTTTTTTTAAGATTTTATTCATTTATTTGACAGACAGAAATCACAAGTACATAGAGAGGCAGGCAGAGAGAGAGGAGGAAGCAGGCTCCCTGCCAAGAAGAGAGCCCGATGCGGGGCTTGATCCCAGGACCCTGAGATCATGACCTGAGCTGAAGGCAGAGGCTTTAACCCACTGAGCCACCCAGGCGCCCTAAATCTTTTTTCTTATGTCTCTCTGAAGATATTGTAGTTTCCTTGAAGTATTTTTTTTTTTCTCCTTCATTCATAGTCTCTGATTCTTTAGAGTGTTTTCCCTTTTTGATCATTTTGGTATTCATCTTTCTTGCCACAGCCATACTCTAATGCCCAGTGATCCTTGAGTATCCATTCATATTTAAGACTGAGACACTTAAGAAAACTATTGTAAACTTTATCTGCTGACTGTTCACTTGCCAGCTGTTGACCTCCTTACAGAGTAATAACATGGGATCTTGGTTGTTTCATTGGAGGACTTTCTAAAAGTCTTTACCTGTAGGTCTTTCCTCTCTGACCAATAATTTGCCCTGGAGAGGAATTTTCTGATCTCCTGACATCAGAATGTGATGGGGGTAGAGGTAGCCTCATAATTCAGTATTTAGTTTGCACTATTCCACACTTAAATGCCAATATCTTGATTCTCCCTCTCCCCAATTCTAAGTTGTGCATTTCTCACTTAATAGTCTTTCTGCTTCATTTTCTTTATGAAACCAAACCTATAGTCTTCTATCTTGGAAGGAAAGATCAGTCACTTGGCAACCTGGTAATGAGGAAATCTGGAGGTAGAGTGCTAACTGCTCCTTATTGAGACTTTTCAGCAAAGTGTTCCTCTTTTCAGGCCCAATTTTAATGTTTTTTAGAAGCATTTGATCTTTAATTTTTTAACATCTCCAGAATTCTGATGTATAAACCGATTTATTTTTGTTGACTTCTCTTAGCCAAGTTAGTTACTACTCATCCATCCATTTTCTAGCTTTCAAATGTTATTAAAATCTCATTAGCATTTATTTTTATTATTTTTATTCTGCCATTTTAGTAGATTTTGAGAGGCAGGGAATATAGATGTACATGTTCAGTCTGCCGCGTTGAACCACAAAACCCCAAATATACTGTACATTATCAAGTTATGCCACTCTCTTGTTTAAATATTCCAATAGTTCTCTATAAGAGCCTACATGATTTTGGCCCCTGTCTTGATATGCCGTGGCAGTCAGGCCCTAGGGTATTGTGTACTCGTGTAATGTCCTAGCTCCCGTCGTAGGAATTTATTCTGAAAATTCTCAGAGCCTTGTGCGCCTCCTAGTAAATTAGGAGTCAGCACCTGGAACCTAGGATGCAAAAAAAGACTACGACTCCCAGAAGACTACAACACAGACCAGCTTGGAGCAGTGCATGCTGGGAGCCTTTTCCTTCCGGGGGGACCGAGGAAAAGCTTTTTTGAATGTGAGAATGGAAGTGAAAGTATTTTGGAGGCGCTGCTTTGTTTCTTGGTTAACTGTGACTCTCAGGGTGTAGAGAGTGCCTGTGCGTCTCAATCTGCCGTGCCGGGAAAGGTAATCGACGTTGAACGTCTCTCTGCTGGAGAGCCAGGCGGCGTAGGCGGCCGACCCGAAGAGGAAGCCCAGGATAATCAAGCAGTGTGGCCGCGGCCGGATCTTTGGGCCGGTAGGAACTAACGGTCCCTTCCCTTATTCCCCCGGCCTCGGCTATGACCCAGTCACTGTCTGGGCCGGTTTCGGGTCCTGGGAGTTGGCGCGGACTCTTCGGCAGAGTGGGCCTTGTGGCATGCTGCCCTTACGGCTTCTCTCACCGCCTGCTCAGCCTGGCACCTGTCACAATCTCCTCATATCTCTTAACCACTTGTCCTGATCAGAGTGTTTGGGAGTTCAGGCGTATCCCTCTGTCTAGCCCCGGGAAAATAAGAAACTGGGTGTGACGTTCTTTCCACTGGTGGTTTGGAAGAGTTTCCTTCTAAGATCAGAAACGATTTTCACTTGTTTGAAAGAGAATAAGAAACATAAGGACAATGTAGGAAGTTCATATAAAGCTAAATTTATTCAAATAATGGGAATAGTTTCCTTTTTTTTTCTGTTTGTTTTTAAATAGCCCTTAGCTGAACGACGTAAGAAGGTTGTGACTGTGATTGATTTTAAAAATTCTTAACAAAATCACCTTTTGTCCGTACCCAGTAATTCTATTAGTCCATAAAACCCTAAAGTGATTGCTGGTTTAGTACAATTCATTTTATAGACCGATTTGTATAGACCGATCCTCAAAGACATGAGCTATCTTACCTAAATTCTGAAATGTGAAATTGCAATGCAGTTCTCTTGGTTCCAGAATCTGTGCTCTTTGCTCATCACTTTTTATTCTGTGGGTTGAGAGGACAGTGTTTGGAGCCTGACTGCGTTAGCATTTGGCTCACCATTTTCTGACCTTGGTGATCTGAGTGAGGGTTTCCTCCCTATAGGAGGATAATAATGCTACTTTAGCTAAAGCTCTTTAACTGTTAACTTATTTTATTAAGATGTGTTTATTTACCCTCCCCATTGTTAACAACTTTAAGTTTCTGTATTTAGATATATCAGTTGATAAGATTTCTTTTAGTTTTCTCTTAACTGACTTACCATACTTGGGCAATTTTATAAACATTATTTTCTTCTCGACCTCCCACCAGACATGCTTTTTGAAATATATTTAAAATTATTTATTTTAATTTGAACTATTATTGCCTTTATTTTATTGAAACCATAAATTCAAAATACAGTAGAGAAATTTTGGTTGAGATTTATAATGAAGTTTGTACATTTGAGGAACAGTTAAGTACATTGAAAGTATCTTCAAATAATCCAGTTTTAAATAGATATTTGTTAAAAATTTGTTTCAGATCATCTTATAGAATGCATTTTTTTCTCCAGTTTTTCAAACTTAAAATAACATTGTATTCTTTTCTAGCTACCTGATGTACTATGCTTTCTTGTGATATTTGTGGTGAAACAGTAACCTCAGAACCAGACATGAAGGCTCACCTGCTAATTGTTCACATGGAAAATGAAGTTATATGTCCATTTTGCAAGTTGTCAGGTGTGAATTATGATGAAATGTGTTTTCATATTGAAACTGCTCATTTTGAGCAAAATGAACTAGAAAGAAGCTTCACGAGGATCAATACAATACAGATTAGAACTTCAGATAACAGGAAGGACAACACCTTACAGTGTAGAATGGAAGTTAATTCTAGTGTCCATTCAGCTTGTGCATCTAATCATCCAAAAATTTCAGCACAAAGCCTGCCTAATGATGGTACTTTAAAACATAAAACCTTTTATTCGGAGAACTTAACTGAATCCAGAAAATTCCTTAAAAGTAAGGAAAAAGAGTGTGACCCATCTAAAATAAAAGGATCAATTTATGAAACAACGTATAGTTCTCCCGAATGTCCGTTCTGTGGAAGAATAGAAGATTGTAGTCAAGATATGGAAAATCATGTGAAAACAAAGCATGCCGATCTTTTAGACACTCCATCAGAAGGTAAGATACTCATTTTATGTGATAATTAACAGTAGTATCAGTTTAATACGTGCTGTCCAAAAAGTTGGTTTGTAAATCAAATTACTGCAAATGTGTTTTTTATTTTTATTTTTTTAAACTATTTTTTTCAGTGTTCCAAGATTCATTGTTTATGCATCACACCCAGTGCTCCATGTAATATGTGGCCTCCTTAAAACCCACCACCAGGCTCACCCAACCCCCCCATTCCCCTCCCTTCCAAAACCCTCAGTTTGTTTCTCAGAGCCCACAGTCTCTCATGGTTTGTCTCTCCCTCCGATTTCCCCCAACTCTCTTCTCCTCTCCTTCTGCCAATGTCCTCCGTATTATTCCTTATGCTCCACAAGTAAGTGAAACCATATGATAATTGACTCTCTCTGCTTGACTTATTTCACTCAGCATGATCTCCTCCAGTCCCATCCATGCTGATACAAAAGTTGGGTATTTATATAAAAAAAAATGGGCAGAAGACATGAACAGACACTTCTCCAAAGAAGACATACCAATGGCTAATAGACAAATGAAAAAAAGTTCATCATCATTAGTCATCAGGGAGATTCAAATCAAAACCACACTGAGATACCACCTTACATCAGTTAGAATGGCCAAAATTAACAAGACAGTAAACAACAAGTGTTAGAGAGGGTGTGGAGAAAGGGGAACTCTCTTACACTGTGGGTAGGAATGCAAGTTGGTGCAACCACTTTGGAAAACAGTGTGGAGATTCCTTAAGAAATTAAAAATAGAGCTACCCTATGACCTTGCAATTGCACTGCTAGGTATTTACTCCAAAGATACAGATGTAGTGAACAAAAGGACCATATGTACCCCAGTGTTCATAGTAGCAATGGCCAGTCGCCAAACTGTGGAAAGAGCCAAGATGCCCTTCAGCAGATGAATGGATAAAGAAGATATGGTCTATATATACAGTGGAATATTATGCCTCTAGCAAATGTGTTTTTTAAATTCAGTTTATAACATTGTTCATTTGCTATTATTATAATATAAAAATACAGTTGTAGAAAATAATTTTTGATTCAGTTAATAAATAGTTCAACTACTTTGAGAGTAGTTTTAGAACCTTTCCAAGGAGGACTATACTCAGAGTCCGTTTTTCAGAGGGCATTCTTTTACTTACCACCAGCCCAATGGCATCTGAACTGTCTTGGATTCTGATTTTCTGTGGTTCTGAGTTTGATTCCCTTATGATCAGAGAACACATTCTATGATTTTAGTTCTTTTAAATGTGTTGAAACTTGTTTTATCTGCCAAGATACTGTACATGATCTGTCTTGGTACATATTCCATGGACACTTGGGAAAGAGAGATATATTCTGCTTTGGGTTGAGTGTTCTAAATTTGTCATTTAGATCATTTTGTTTGTATTCAGGTCTTCAAATATCCTTTCTGATTTCCTGTTTAGCATTTCTACCAGTTTTTGAAAGGCGGTTGTTGAAGTCCACAATTATAATTACATATTTGCCTATTTTCCCTTTCAGCTCTATCAGGCTATATTTTATGTATTTGGAGGTTCAGTTTTTGTTCCATACAGTACATTTAGAATCATCTTTTTCTTTATTATTGAGTTTTAAGAGTAATTTCTTTATTTTGGATATGTGTTTTTTATCAGATGTGTGTTTTGCAGATATTTCTGTCAGTTTGGAGCTTGTCTTTTCATTCTCTTAACAGTGTTTTTCACAGAGCAGAAGTTTTAACTTTTAATAAAGTGCAACATACTTGATTTCTTCATTCATGGATTATGCTTTTGATATATCTAAAAACTCATCACCAAACCCAAGCTCATCTTTCCTGTCTTAGCTTCTAGAAGGTTTATAGTTTTGAATTTTGCATTTAAGCCTGTGATTCATTTGAGTTAAATTTTTTAAAAGGTGTAAGGAGAGTGTGTCTAGATTCATTTTTTAAATTAATAAATGTTCTTTTTTAGAGCAGTTTCAGGTTCATAGCAAAGCTAAGTAAAAAGTACAGAGAATACCCATGTACCCACTGTCCTCATATACTAACAGCCTCCTCCACAATCAATATCTGTACCACGTGATACATTTGTTATATTCAGTGAACCTACACTGACCCATTATTATCAATAGTTTCCATTAAGATTCATTCTTGGTGTTGTATATTCTACAGGTTTTGACAAATGTGTAATAACAACTACCCATCATATTAGTTATACAGAATAGTCTCACTTCCCTAAAAATCCTCTGTGCTCCACCTAGTCACCCCTCCCCCATCCCAACCCCTGGCAATCACAGATCTTTCTACTACTACGATTTTTGCCTTTTTCAGAAAGTCATTGGAATCATGCAGTATATAGCTTTTTCAAATTGATTTCTTTTACTTAGTAATATGCATTTAAGTTTTTATTTATGTCTTTTCATGGCTTGATAGCTATTTTTTTTTTTTTTTTAGAGCTGAGTAATATTACATTGTCTGGATATACCACAGTATATTTATCCATTCACCTATGAAAAACATCTTGCTTGTTTCCAAGTTTTGGTAGTTAGGAATAAAGCTGCTTTAAATATCCACATGCAAGTTTTTATATGGACAAATTTTCGATTCATTTGGGTAAATACCAAGGAATGTGATTAATGGGTTGTATAATAATAGTGTGTTTAAGTTTAGTAAGAAGCACTTCTCCAATGAAGACATACAAATGGCTATCAGACACATGAAACAATGTTCATCATCACTAGCCATCAGGGAGATTCAAATTAAAACCACATTGAGATACCACCTCACACCAGTTAGAATGGCCAAAATCAGCAAGACAGGAAACAACGTGTGTTGGAGAGGATGTGGAGAAAGGGGAACCCTCTTACACTGTTGGT
>PISX010011889.1:0-63024 GCA_004024625.1 Mellivora capensis | reverse complement strand
GGTTTTGTTAACTGTTTCCTTTGCTGTGCAAAAGCTTTTGATCTTGATGAAATCCCAATAGTTCATTTTTGCCCTTGCTTCCCTTGCCTTTGGCGATGTTCCTAGGAAGATGTTGCTGCGGCTGAGGTCGAAGAGGTTGCTGCCTGTGTTCTCCTCAAGGATTTTGATGGATTCCTTTCTCACATTGAGGTCCTTCATCTATTTTGAATCTATTTTCGTGTGTGGTGTAAGGAAATGGTCCAATTTCATTTTTTTGCAAGTGGCTGTCCAATTTTCCCAACACCATTTATTGAAGAGTCTTTTTCCCATTGGACATTCTTTCCTGCTTTATCGAAGATTAGTTGACCATAGAATTGAGGGTCTATTTCTGGGCTCTCTATTCTGTTCCACTGATCTATGTGTCTGCTTTTGTGCCAGTACCATACTGTCTTGATGATGACAGCTTTGTAATAGAGCTTGAAGTCCGGAATCGTGATGCCACCAGCTTTGGCTTTCTTTTTCAATATTCCTTTGGCTATTTGAGGTCTTATCTGGTTCCATATAAATTTTAGGATTATTTGTTCCATTTCTTTGAAAAAAATGGGTGGGATTTTGATAGGGATTGCATTAAATGTGTAGATTGCTTTAGGTAGCATAGACATTTTCACAATATTTATTCTTCCAATCCAGGAGCATGGAACATTTTTCCATTTCTTTGTGTCTTCCTCAATTTCTTTCATGAGTACTTTATAGTTTTGTGAGTATAGATTTTTGCCTCTTTGGTTAGGTTTATTCCTAGGTATCTTATAGTTTTGGGTGCAACTGTAAATGGGATTGACTCCTTAATTTCTCTTTCTTCTGTCTTGTTGTTGGTGTAGAGAAATGCAACTGATTTCTGTGCATTGATTTTATATCCTGACACTTTACTGAATTCCTGTACAAGTTCTAGCAGTTTTGGCGTGGAGTCTATTGGGTTTTCCACATATAGTATCATATCATCTGCAAAGAGTGATAGTTTGACTTCTTCTTTGCCGATCTGGATGCCTTTAATTTCTTTTTGTTGTCTGATTGCTGAGGCTAGGACTTCTAGTACTATGTTGAATAGCAGTGGTGATAATGGACATCCCTGGCGTGTTCCTGACCTTAGCTGAAAAGCTTTCAGTTTTTCTCCATTGAGAATATTTGCGGTGGATTTTTCATAGATGGCTTTGATAATATTGAGATGTGTGCCCTCTATCCCTACACTTTGAAGAGTTTTGATCAGGAAGGGATGCTGTACTTTGTCAAGTGCTTTTTCAGCATCTATTGAGAGTATCATGTGGTTCTTGTTCTTTCTTTAATTAATGTGTTGTATCACATTGATTGATTTGCAGATGTTGAACCAACCTTGCAGCCCTGGAATGCCAAATCCCACTTGGTCGTGGTGAATAATCCTTTTAATGTACTGTTGAATCCTATTGGCTAGTATTTTGGCGAGAATTTTCGCATCTGTGTTCATCAAGGATATTGGTCTGTAATTTTCTTTTTTGATGGGATCCTTGTCTGGTTTTGGGGTCAAGGTGATGCTGGCCTCATAAATGAGTTTGGAAGTTTTCTTTCCATTTCTATTTTTTGGAACAGTTTCAGGAGAATAGGAATTAATTCTTCTTTAAATGTTTGGTAGAATTCCCCTGGGAAGCCGTCTGGCCCTGGGCTTTTGTTTGTCTGGAGATTTCTGATTACTGTTTCAATCTCCTTACTGGTTATGGGTCTGTTCAGGTTTTCTATTTCCTCCTGGTTCAGTTGTGGTAGTTTATATGTCTCTAGTAATGCATCCATTTTTTCCAGATTGTACAATTTGTGGGTGTAAAGTTGCTCATAGTATGTTCTTATAATTGTTTGCATTTCTTTGGTGTTGGTTGTGATTTCTCCTCTTTCATTCATGATTTTGTTTATTTGGGTCCTTTCTCTTTTCTTTTTGATAAGTCTGGCCAGGGGTTTATCCATCTTATTAATTCTTTCAAAGAACCAGCTCCTAGTTTCGTTGATTTGTTCTATTGTTTTTTTGGTTTCTATTTCATTGATTTCTGCTCTGATCTTTATGATTTCTCTTCTTCTGCTGGGTTTAGGCTTTCTTTCTTGTTCTTTCTCCAGCTCCTTTAGGTGTAGGGTTAAGTTAAGCAGCTGCCTTCGGCTCAGGTCATGATCCTAGCGTCCTGGAATCGAGTCCCACATCGGGCTCCTTGCTCGGCGGGGAGCCTGCTTCTTCCTCTGCCTCTGTCTGCCACTCTGCCTGTGCTCGCTCACTCTCTCTCTCTCTCTCTCTCTGACAAATAAATAAATAAAATGTTAAAAAAAATAAAAGTCCCGATTTAGTGCTCCATTGCTCCGCGGCTTGCCGGGAGCCAGCCCCTCCCCTGCGGTCTATCCTCCCGTCACTTTAGATTCACTTCTCCTCCAGTCCTACCTTCCAGAAAGTGGTCGATTTTCTGTTTCCAGAATTGTTGTTCTTCCTTTCTTTGATCTCCTGTTGGATTTGTAGGTGTTCGCAATGGTTTGATAAACTATCTAGCTGATCTCCTGCTACCCGATGTAGTCTCAGCCTTCTACTTCTCCGCCATCTTTATGACCTTACCCTCTTATTATTATTATTTTAAGCAAGAGAGCAGGTGGGGAGGGGCAGAGGGAGAGAGAGACACTCTTAAGTGGAGTCCAACACTAGTTTTGATTGTATGACCTTGAGATCATCACCTGAGCCAAAATCAAGAGTCAGACTTTTAACTGACTGAGCCACACAAGTGCCCCTGCAGATAGCTTTTTGAAGTTATTGTACCAACGTAGATTTCCCTGAATTATGCAAGAGCTTTTGTTTCTCTATTTCTTCTCCTTAAAATTGGCTTTGTTTGACTTTTAATTTTTGCAAATGGATTTTTACAAATCTGATAGGCTCTGTGTTTTTATTATTTTAGTTTGTAATTTTAGTTTGCATTTCTGAGGTTTCTAGAGGTGTTGAGTGTGTTGAGGTGTCTGTCATTTGCCAGGTTTTTGTTAGGCCATTTCTTTATTACTGTTATAAGAGAGTTAAGTGGATGCTAATCATTTTTCTGTTTTTCTACCCATGCCTTGTAGTTAATCAGTTTCATGAGTTTCTGGTTTATTCTTCCTGTGTTTCTTCTTAAATGTTCCATGAAGGCGAATTTTACTTTAGATACTCTCTTATATTTTGCTGTTCTCACTTTATATCCTAGAAATCACTCCATTTTAAAATGGTTTATATAGATTATACTTTCTTACTATTTTTTAAAAGATTTTATTTATTTATTTGACAGACGGAGATCATAAGTAGGCAGAGAGGTAGGCAAAGAGAGAGAGGGAGACAGGCTCCACGCTGAGCAGAGAGCCCGATGCGGGGCTCGATCCCAGGACCCTGGGATCATGACCTGAGCCGAAGGCAGAGGCTTAACCCACTGAGCCACCCAGGCACCCTGGCTTTCTTACTACTTTTTTTAACCCTTGCATACTTCTCCATTATGGTCATTTATCATAGTTCAGCCTCGCTCTTATGTATGGGTATATAGATTGTTTACCATATTTTGCCTTTATAAGTAGTGATGTAATGAATAACATTGTGCATATGTATTTTCATAATGTTAGAGGTGTATTATTAAGATCTAGAAGAGATAGTTCAATCAAAAGAGAAGGCCATATGTATTTTTTTGGTATGGCCAAATTCCCCAGGAGAGTTGTGTTAGCTTACATTGTACCACGAATGTGTGAGAGTGCTTGTTTTTCCCACAGCCTTGCCAAATTATGTTGTTAGACCTTTTAATTTATGCCCATTTGATGGGTGAAAATGGTACCACAGTATTGTTTAATTTACATTTCTCTTACTATGAGTCAGTTTGAACAGTTTTCTGTAAGGAAATTTTTAAAGCCCATTTTGATTTTTTTGTGAATTGTCATTGTCTTTCATCCACTTTTTTCTGTTTTGTCTTTAAATCTCTTACTGTGTTACATATTAATGGATTTCCTAATATTGAACCAGTTTTTCATTTCCCAGAATAAATGCCTCTTGATGATGGTTTGTTACTTTCTCAGTGTGGGGGTGAATTCTGTTTGCTAACATTTTACTTCGAGTTTTTGCATTGATGTTTATAAAGGATATTAGCCTACTGTCTAAATCATACCAGATTTTGCCTTCAATATAATAATTTGCCTCATAAAAGGAACTGGGAAGTTTTTCTTCATTTTCAGTGCTCTAGAACAATTTATGGAGCATTGGGATTCTCTGATATTTGAAGGGTAGGGAATTTCCCTGTGAAAATTTGGATCTGATACTTTTTCATATTTTTGCTTTTTATTAATTTTCTATCTTTTTTCCTGTGTAGATTGTTCTCTCTAAGCATTCTGTCTTACGGGATTCTGTCTGTTGGGGTCAATTTTAATAATGTGTGTTTTTCTAGGAAATTATTCTTTTCATTTAATTTTTCAAATTTTATCTATACAGAGATCAGTATTTTCTTCTGATTTTGAAATTTCCTTTTCTCTTTTTGTCTTTTTATTTGGACTAGCTCCCTTTTCTTGAAAAAGTAGCTGGTGGTTTGTCTATTGTGTTAGGGTTTTTTGTTTTGTTTTTGTTTTTAATTTTCAAGAAATAACCAGTATTTTGATTAGGACATTTTTCTGTTCTCCACCTCGTTTTCTGCTTTTATCTTTATTTCCTTCTTTGTCCTTTCTTTTGGTTTATTTTTTCTTCTGATCTAGACGTTGAAATCATAAATTTTCTTTCAGTTTTACTGATAAAAGTGTTCAGTGACAGGAATTTTTCTCAACACCTTAAATGCATCCCATAGACCTTAATATTTATATGTTTCCATTATCATTTTAAAAATACTGTCTCATTTCAATTTGTATTTGATAAAAATCTGTTGTTTTTAAAGATTTTATTTATTTATTAGAGAGGGAGAGATAGAAAGTGCATGAGTTGGGGGTGTGTTGGGAGGGCAGGAGGAGAGGTAGAGGGCGAAGCAGACTCTTTACTGAGCAGGGATACTGATGGCTGCAGAGCTCGATCCCAGGTCCCCAGGATCATGACCTGAGCTGAAGGCAGACGCTTCACTGATGGAGCTACCTAGGCACCCTTTGATACAGTGTTTTTAACAGAAGAATTTTATTTTCTCTTAATCCTTTCTAGCTTTTTTGCGTTGAGTTCAGAGAGTATTGTTGGTAATACTTTTACTTCATGGAACTTACATTTTCTCTGTGACAATACATGACCAGTGTTTGTGAATGTCCCGTGGGTACTTGAGTAAAAGGTACTGTTGGGGTCCGTTATCAAAGGAACGAGACTGAGACAAAGTGAAAAGTTATGCAAAGCTTTATTCTATGCCAAGCACTAGAAGTTAGACTGACCGGCCAGAGGAACGAGACTGAGACAAAGTGAAAGTTATGCAAAAATCTTTATTCTATGCCAAGCATTAGAAGTCAGACTGACTGGCCAGGGCCGTCTCTGAAGAGACCCCGTCCCAATCTCACAGGCTGGCTTTACACTGCATAACCTCAGACCCAAGGTACGTGGCTTCTGTTGTTAAGACGTTTACTCCCGGAATCGATACCTGGAACTGGTACCAGGAACTACTGGGGCGTTTTTCCTGGAATGAAGTCCATGGATGTAAACAACAATATGGCTACCTAGGCAATATGGAGTCGCTCTGGCTAAGCAGGCCCTAACAGTTAAACAGGTTTTAACATTAAATCGGCCCTAACAGGTACATTCTTGGTTATCAGGTATAGAGTTGATATATATCCATAAGATCTGCATTATTTAATTATTGTTTACGTCTTCGATCTCCTTTTTTGTGTGTGTGTGTGATGTATTCAAATCTTCTATTAGTGGGTTTTCCCCTGTATCTCTGCCTCCCTTGTAGTTTTTGTTTCAAAATGGTGGCTGCTGTTTAATTTGGTGTATCAGTATTTGTAAGTGTTGTAGCCTTGTTACGAATTGTGGCATGTGATATTAAAAGATGCCCTTCGTCATAATGGTTAATGCTTTTTGACAGGCGTCTTTTGTTTATTCTATATTTCTAGACTTTCTAAATTACTAGTTTTGAGATCTTTTTATAGCCTATTGTAGGGCCCTGCTTTGACTCAAATTGAAAATCCTTTTCTTATAATAGGTGAGTATGATCCATTGATGTATATTGATAAGACTAATGTTTGTCTCAGCTCTATCGTAGTATTTTTTTTAAAGATTTTATTTATTTGTTTGACAGACAGAGATCACAAGTAGGCAGAGAGGCAAGCTGGGGTGGGGGGGGGGCAGAAGCAGGCTCCCCGCTGAACAGAGAGCCCGATGCAGGGCTCGATCCCAGGACCCTGGGATCATGACCTGAGCCGAAGGCAGAGGCTTTAACCCACTGAGCCACCAAGGTGCCCCTCTATTGTAGTATTTTATAAATATGTATATTTTTATGTTTCTTTTTCTCTGAGATATTCTTTGCTCCTTAAACACTTTTTTTTGGTTGCTGTTGTTTAGGAGGTGTTTTTTTCTGCTAGCAATTGTCTTTTTAATGTTTTTAAAAACATAGAAAAATGCTCTTAGTCCCTTTTTAATGCTTTAATCTTTCCCTCTCACATTTCTGTTTTTGTGGATATCCTTTAATCCCCATCTTTTGGCTAAGTAACAACATGATTTCATTATCCTTTCTTTTCTGCTAGCTTCTATTTGTGTTATTTTTTACTTTTTATTGTTTATATTTGTCTTAGCTATCTTCCATTCACACCTACCAGTTGTGTTTTTATCTTAAATCTACACTTAAATGTTTTAAATGCTCATCATCAATCTTTTTTGCTGATGTTTTTCCACTCCTCTCTTGGCTCATCAAAAGATTCCTTAAGAAAAGGCTCATGGGTGCAGAATTCCTTTAGTAGGTCGTGTAGCCTTGGTACTTAAAAGACAGCTTAGATGGGTATAAATTCATTAGTTTACAATTTTTACTTACTCATATTCTTTCCTATTTTTATTATAAAATGCTATTTCATTATTATCTTCCTTTGTGTGTTTTATGAAAATTCTTTTATTTTTTTAATTAAAATTTTTAAATTTACCTTTAAGTTGGTTAACATATAGTGTATTATTAGGTTCCTGGTGGAGTTTAGTGATTCATCAGTTAGATATAACACCCAGTGCTCATTACAAATGTCCTCCTTAATGCCCATCACCCATTTAGCCCATCCCTACCCACCTCCCCTCCAGCAACCCTTAATTTGTTTCCTATAGTTAAGAATCTCCTGGGGCACCTGAGTGGCTCAGACCATTAAGTGTCTGCCTATGGCCCAGATGATGATTCCCAGGGTCCTGGGATTGAGCCCTGTGTTGGGCTCCCTGCTTAGTGGGGAGCCTGCTGCTTCCTCTCCCTCTGCCACCGCCCCCCACCCCAGCTTGTGTTTGCTTGCTCTCTCTCAAATAAGTAAAATCTTTTTTAAAAAGTCTCTTTTAGTTTGCCTCTCTGATTTCACCTTATTTTATTTTTCCTTACTTTCTCCTATGTTCATCTGATTTTTTCTTAAATTCCATCTATGAGTGAAATCATATTTGTCTTTCTCTGACTGACTTATTTTGCTTAACATAATACCCTCTAGTTCCATCCATGTTATTGCAAATGGCAGGATTTCATACTTTTTGATGGCAGAGCAATACTCCATTGTATGTATATGTGTGTGTGTGTGTGTATGAATATATATATATATATATATATATATATATATACATATATATATATGACATCTCTTTTATCCATTCTTCTGTTGATGGACATCTAGGCTATTTCCATTTTTTGGTAGTTGTGGACATTTCTATTATAAATATTGAGGTGCATGTGCCTCTTTGAATAACTATTTTTGTCATCCTTTGGATAAATACGTAGTAGTGCAGTTGCTGGGTCATAGGGTAGTTCTATTTTTAACTTTTTGAGGAATCTCCATACTGTTTTTCCAGAGTAGCTGCACCAGTTTGCCTTGTTTGCCCTTGTAAGTTGTGAGCCTGTAGACCTTGATGACTTTTTAACCTAGGAACTTAACAGTTGTAATAGGTTATGCCCTGGTGTTTGTTCGTTTGTTTATATTTTGGATGGCTAATTTTCCCAGGTACCCAATAGGCTCTTTCATTTTGTAGATTCAAGATTTTTTTAAAAATAATTTTAAGTAACCTGTTGTTTGTTTTTCTTCTAATATGTTACCTTTTTCTTTGCCTGTCTTCCATTTCAACTACTTTCTCTTTGGTCTTTGTACTTTTTCCTTTATATCCCTTTTATTCTCTATTTTGGTTCCCTGAATTTCCTTAATACCCTTTATAAGATACTCATTTCTGTCTGTTTTCTCTTGGGTATTTTATAATTTATTCTTCCTGTCTGCAATAATATCATTTTTCTTCCATTATCTCTTCTCAGTTTAGTCCATTTGCTTCTCAGACCTTTCTTTTATTTGTCCATGTTTGTTCTTAGTTTTGGGATTTCTGACTCAAGATGGCTTTTGTATCCGCAGGTTCTTATTTGAATATATTTCTTCCATCTGGAGTGTTGCCAACTAATATTCTTGTGCTTCATGATAGTTTTGTTGCAGGAAATTTTCCTCTTTTAATGTGTGCTGGATTTTCTGACAACCCCTCTCCCCCATACCTTAATACCAATTTGTTCATTTTTTTCTGTTCTCTTTTTATGGTTTTGGGGTGTTTAATTGAATTCCTAGATCATTGGCTCCCTCTTCTGTCAGCATGGCAAAATCCAAATACATGAGTGTATTATTTGTTTTGATGGTAGGAGAAGGTTGTTCTCAGAATTTTGGCTCTCTCATGGTGTCCTGAATTTTCCCTTTATGCTTCTTTCTCCCTTCGCTATCCAGTAGCCAAAGGACATTTCTCCTTCCTTTTGTCTGATTTCTCTCATAGAAGCTGGAGGTCTCAAATACTAGTCCTACAAATTATTTCCTCTTAAACTCTCTTTCCTCTAGTCCATGCTCTCATCTCTTTGGATACTTTTTGAGTATTTGAAATGTAGAGTGGCCATAGTCTTTTTTAGATCAGTCTTAGGATCATCACTAACCTCCTAGTTTTCTCATGGTTCTTCAACAGCCTGCTTTTGCTTGCAACAAAGCCTTGTGTCAGAGCAGAGGTGGGCCAGGAGCCTGGGAGATCCTTTGATGGGATTAGGTGTTTTTTTCTTATTTTTATTTATACTTGTTGTGAATTTGGGGCATTTTCAATCTGCAGGTTATCCTGAGGGTATGGTTTGTATGAGCTTTGCTTGTTCTTCTGGTTGTTCTTTGTTATTTTGGGAGGAAATAAGGAGAAATGGGGAATTCAGTAATTTCCATCGTCTCTAGCAATCCAGGAGTTCCTAAAGCTAAATGTTGTAAAAGTACATTTTTCCCCCTTTCTTTGGGGTTTGTTTTTGTGTTTTGATGTTTTGTGTTTTGATATTACCTCCTTTAATATACGCAGTTGTGTAGATATTATTTCCATTTTACAGATGGGAAAGTTGAGGTCCTGCAGGATTTAATGACTTGAGAGAGATTTACCCAGTTAGCATGTGGTAGACTTGATAATCAGATCTAAAGTCCTATGAGGCCCCACTCTTGCTCTTTTACTACATCGTACTATCTCTTTAGGCAATTGAACTTACAAAACCCAACACATATTATTGAATTTTAATATAAACAATTTTTTCATCTGTTCCTTGTGTCTTCTCTTATCCTGTTGCCCTCTTAAGGTTTTTAGTAGCCACTTTTCCACTGGTGGCTACTCATAGACTTTCAAAGATGCATCCTCTTTGGTCTAAAAGAGATCATGTATGTTAAGCGCTGTCCCAAGGGAGACTGAACAGTATTGTTTTGGTTGTTTTTATTGTAATAGTCTACCCTCCACTCTACCTTCCCCCTGAAGCATACCATCATTTCCCCCTTAGCCCATTTTCACTTATGGGTGGACCAGGGCACATTCATTGTGCTTTCATTCTCCACCTCTGAGTTGAAACTATTCCTGTGCTAGGACTATAAAAACCCCTAGCTTCATGTAAATGATGGCCCCTAGTACAGAGTTGGCAATAACTTTTGGCAGCCTCCTTTCAGGAGTAGGGTGTTATTTTGTCTCTAGTTTCCTTTAAAGTAATTTAATCTGCACCTTAGGGGTGCTTAGTTAACATTTCTGAAGTACCTTAATCAGGAATCCACACTTCAGGGGTAGTTAGTTAACATTTGAAAGACCCTAATCAAGATTCTATACACCAGGGGCAACCCGTGCATCAGAGACTGCTCTCTCATCTGTACCAGTGGGTGCATTAATTAGAATAAAAGATGTTAGAGGTAATTTTTCATTGGTGAGATGAATGGTATTTAAGATAAATAGTTGACCAGGTATCTCTGCTGGGATGTGGATGGAAGATAAGGATTTGATGAGACCAGAAGCGTCTGTAGGTGTAGAGCTTGATTTGGTCCTGTGCTTGTAGCCCTCCGTGGAGGACTTTGTCAGCTCATCTAGCCAGTGGTGAATGTGAAGTCTCTGTAACATCCTATGGGCTAGATCTTGCCTGCCTCGGCCTGCTTCTCCACACAGATGTCGTTGGACCCATATTCTGGCTCCACTCCTTTCTTCTATTGCTTGTCCACAGAGATGTTACTCTCAATTTTGAGCCAGACTATTTCTTCATAACTATTTAGTTTCTATTTTGTGTATAACTGTCTTGAGGTTGGGTATCTCAACTATGAATTTATAGTGCCATTTTGACCAGAATTACTGTTAAGTGGTAACTTTCTTATTTTGTATTTGAGAGCATTGTCACTCTACTGAGGCGAGATTCCTGCCTGTGGGGGCAGGTTGTGCGTATGTAATTCTCTTAGTACTTTATTGGGTTAAGTAGGCTTGGTGAGTTTTTTGAAGTCTCCTTTTTATATTGAATTTATATTGAATTCTATTCAATAGTGACACAGTTCCCCTGTTATATAGACATAATGTTCTTGAATACAACATGTAAATGAAGTTATGTATGTAAGTCGAAATCAGATCTCCCATATCTATATTCTTTAGTGAACCATGCATAGTATAAAGCATGACATTTACCAGGAGTTTCTGTGGTAAACACTACTGTTATCTCTTACAATTTAACATGTATAAATCTTAAGCTAAATGATGAAGCTTATTCAGTACAAAGTTAAAGTGTATCACCAGGGTTCTTGTGCAGACTTGATGACATGTGTATATTGCCATGGTGCATGTTACTCATATTTTCTTACCAAACATACCAAGAAAAGAAAGCAGTTGCGGACTAGTCTCGTTGCTTCCTGTACTCACTGGGAAACAAAAGGTAGTTTTCTTTTATAGAAGACTTACCTGCTTAAATGGATTATTCACTTTCTCTGTTATTTTTAAAATGGGCTATCTCTAATCTAGGTGCACAGAATTGGCTATAGGCCACGGAACCAGAGATGTATAGATTTACTCTAAGTTGATAGAATCATGGAATTTTGGAGCTTGGGAGGACTGGAGATAGCATCCAGTTAATTGTTTCATGGGTCCCAAAGTGTCTTTGTTAAACCTTCATGAATCCATGCTTAGCCTCAAACCACCTAGGCATGTATACCTACACATCCGTATCTTCCTCCTTCCTTCCCTGTCTATGCGTGTAATAAGGAACAGTTGGGGCCAATAGGATTTAGTAGTAATAGTAATAGTAGTAATAGTAATAGGGAAGAACATGAAAATCTTAATATTTAGCACTGTCCTGTCACTGAGGGTCTTCAAAAGCAGGTTCAGGAAATCCTCACTTGATAAGTCTCTTCAGAGCAAAAAGATCAGAGAGAACTGGGTGAGAGAGTATAGTATTTCTAATTATAAAGTGTTCTTAAACCTGCACTTTGAGTACTGTATCACTGTAGATACAGGGGAATGAATGGTTTGGTGTTAAGTTGTTTGGAAGTATGTACATTTTGTTCTGATTGTGGTGGGAGGCCCGTACTGAATTTCAGCTATATAATTTTTGTACAAGACTTTTTCCATAAAGCACCAATACTTCTCTCTGACCTCACTGTGATTATTGGACTAGTCTTCATGGTTGATTATATTATCCTTTTAAATTGCCTTTTAATTTTCAGCTGATGTAAGTGAAATAGATAATATAAATTAATTAATATTGGATCTCTTCACTGTTTATGCTCTAGGAGATTTCAGGAGACAAACAGAAAGATAAGGTTCGAAACAAATGTGCCATTTGAGGCTCTGGCATGTTATTATTCATACCTTGCTTATTTGTTATTTTTTAATAGGCTCTCTATCATATTAGTGCACATATAAGTAGCTATATGCCACATCGTCTAGGGGCTCATGGATCTTACTACATTTACCTCCTCACCAGTCACTCTTGTGGCAGGTGCTTGTGACACACAAGTGGCCCCCTGCTTGTGTCTGTTTGTGACTCGTATGTGCTCTTTTGTGAAGATCATTTTCTCTTGGCTAAATTTCTATTACTTTTTTCCCTGCCTGAAGCTCTGCTTATAGTTGTGCTTCATTCCAGCTGCGCGCCGCCCCCCAACCTGCAACATGCTGAATTTAGATGGCTCCTTGGCTGCTAAGTATTTCTCTCTTCTTGCTGCCGGGATTGGTTTTGCAGGATGGAGGAGTCTGTGGCCTGAGGGGTCCAGTTCTTAATGTATAAAACAAAACCAGTAACTAAAATGTCAATTTTTGGAATGTCACATTTGGAAATATCAATGCCTT
Organism: Mellivora capensis; assembly: GCA_004024625.1. Classification (NCBI taxonomy): domain Eukaryota; kingdom Metazoa; phylum Chordata; class Mammalia; order Carnivora; family Mustelidae; genus Mellivora; species Mellivora capensis. The sequence goes on along the minus strand of PISX010011889.1, from coordinate 50,303 downwards.
ATGTTTTGTTTGTTTGTTTGTGCTTTTTTTTTGCCATCAAAATTGTCATCTTCACAGGCTTAAGTCACCTTGGTTCTACTCCCGCTTTACTAGTCTTAAAATTTTTTAAATGAAATACCACCTCATCAAATGTCCTCTGTGTTGCAAAGAAAATCCTAGGAATTTGGTTCTTCTTGCTGTGCTTCTGTCTCTCATGGTTTTCAGCCTCGTGGATAAATACAAAGAGGACTTCTTCAGTGGAAACAAGCTTGTTGAAGTAATTATATCCTGCATGTCCTTAAATACTTTTGGTTCATATTGAAGTGCATTTTACCGTTGGGAACATGAATAGATGGGATTGAAGAGAATAGTGTGCGTATCATCTGAAGTAGGGGTTTGGGGGACTCTATGCAGTGGTTACACGGATTTACTGCCTGTAGTGGGATTTTTTCATTCTTCTCTAATCAGTAGATTGCAGTGCATCCCAGTGGTGCTGAACAACTTGGAGTGGACTCATAGTGTCATTGAGCTGGACTCCGCTAAAGAAGAATGTATGCAATCTTTCAGGATATCACATATTTTAAAAACCTGCAAGTTGTTTTGAAGAATAGAGAGGGAAGGATGGGGAAGACTTTAACTGTTAGGGTCCATCTTCTGGCTTTTACTCACTTTTGTTTTATTCTATCTAAATCCAACCATTGTTAAAACGAGAGAATTACTTTTGGGTATTTTGGGGCACATATTGTGTTGTATGTGTGTTAGTTGGAAGGGAGGGCCTATCGTTTTCAGTAGGTAATGGAGGTCTCACATCCCCATCGCTCGCTCTCCCCAGCTCCTCACTGGGGGGCGGGGGGTAAGAACCACTGTGCTAGGCTGCCCTCTTCTATCCCAAAGCCTGTAGATCTATGGAGACTTTTTTTTTTTTTTAATTATTTATTTGTCAGAGAGAGAGGGAGAGAGAGCGAGTGAACACAGGCAGACAGAGTGGCAGGCAGAGGCAGAGGGAGAAGCAGGCTCCCCGCCGAGCAAGGAGCCTGATGTGGGACTCGATCCCAGGACGCTGGGACCATGACCTGAGCCGAAGGCAGCCGCTTAACCAACTGAGCCACCCAGGCGTCCCTCTATGGAGACTTTTGACATATAAAATTATTTCTCAGAAAACTAACATGGATTTGCAAGACCCATTTTCAGTAGAGTGTGTTATGGTAGACCTAGTTTAGAGAAAAGTAGAAGGTGGTTCTTTTGTATTTATGAAAAGTCTTCCTTACTCTTTTCCTCAGAGTTGTGTCTCACTTTGCACATACCGTTCTTCAGTTTTCTTCATCTCTTGTCATTTGTTTTAACTAATTTACCTTATTATTATTATTATTATTATTATTTTTTAATTTACCTTATTTAACTTACCTCTTTTTATCAAGTTACTTATCTTTGTAAGTATTAAATAAGAGTTTTGAGACTGTGGCTCTCAGGAATTCTCCTGTAGCACCAAGTATGGCATTTTATCAACAGTGAGTGCTTAATAAATGTCATGAACGGACTGGCTCATTGTAGAAGTGGCTGTCCGTGGAAAACTTTCTGTGGAGATTTCCTTGTTTTCTCTTATTTTAACTGATGGCTATGATTTGAGGAATGTAACTGTTACTTTGTGATTCTTAGTCACTATGTGAATATAATTTTTTTTGGATATGTATTTTTTTTTAAATTTTGTTTTATTTTTCAGTGTTCCAAGATTCATTATTTATGCACCACACCCAATGCTCCATGCAATACGTGCCCTCCTTAATACCCACCAACAGGCTCACCCAACTTCCCACCCTCCTCCCCTCCAAAACCCTCAGTTTGTTTCTCAGAGTTCACAGTCTCTCATGGTTTGTTTGCCCCTTGAAAAGTCTTCTCTAATTCCTTTAAGTGAGTAATCAAAGCTGTGATCCCATTTATTCAGTGCATTCTGTTTTTGAATCTTGTAATGGAACCTTTTTCTTTTCTTTTTTTCTTTTTTTCCAGTAAGGGAGATGAACCTGCAGGACATCAAGGAGGATTTGGAATCGGATCCAGAGGAGAACAGCACCCTTTTTATGGGCATCCTCATCAAGGGACTGGCCAAACTGAAGAAGATTCCAGAGACCGTTAAGGCGATCAAAGAACGCTTGGAGCAGGAGCTACAGCAAATTGTGAAGAGGTCTACAACCCAGGTAGCAGACAGTGGCTATCAGAGAGGAGAGAACCTCACTGTGGAGAACCAACCAAGGTAAATGGGCGTGCAGTTTGTAATTTTGAGAATTCTACATTTTCTAGGATGGGAGCTAGGTGAACAAGCTTCTGTTGATGTTATTTCTTGAACTTGGGGTACTAGAGTCCATACAAACTCAGATTGGTGAAAATAGCTGAATAGGCATTATTGGTTTGAAAGTTTTAAAGCATATTGTTCATACTCAAATGAAAAAAATGTAGTTATTGAATATTAAGTACTAAGCATTATTCAAGGCATTTATGTATATTATTTCATTTAGTCCCACCACCACTTTATGAGCTACTTATTAGTGTCTCCATTTTACAATTAGGGAAACTGGGGCTCAGAAACTAATAATTAGTTCAAGGTCACAGGTGAAGTGGATGGCCTTGGAGTTGAATGCATCTTTGTGGTCTTTCCTCTGTCCTCTGCTTTCTCCTTTGATGTGTGGTGATATTTGCCAATAAGGCAAATAGGCTTCAGGAATTCCTGTATCTATTTAAAATAGCTAATAGGATTTGGATTTCATAATTCTTGTTTCATAAGGGGAAACTGAAATTCTACTACAGTCGTAACTCTGTCTTGACTCATACACTGAGAAATCATGTCTGCCAAACCAGAGTTCAGGGCAGAATAGACTAATATCACTTGACCATGGGACAAGATATTTGAAATTGAGACTTTCCTAGAAAATCCGAGATATACTCCACACAGGTCTCTGTTCCTCCCCACCTCCTTTTCTGCTGCTACCCTCACCCAACCCCCCATGATTACCAGGGCAGGGATTTGTCACAGTGGAGGGGCAGGGAGAGACCAGTGGAAGCTACAGTTTCATGTAGGGGCAGAGGGCAGAGTGGAGCAGGTCTTCTCAGTTGCTCAAATAATGTCAGTTCCTGGGAGGTGCCAGACAGTATGTGGAGGGGATCATAATCTCGTGGGCCTCTTAAGGGAATTCTGCTCTTTGTATGTAAGACTTAAAAGTTGTTGGTATTTTTTTTTTAAGCAAATAACAAATTTAAGGAAAAAGAAGAACTTACTTAGAATTTCTCAAACTTTAAATATTTTAGAAAAATTAATGTGTTCTATTTGTATTTTCTATATTCTTTGATATATCTGAATACCTAAATAACATTGATTTTGATTATTCTTTAAAGCTCTTCAAAAGTTAATTCCCTTGAACTTCATTCAAAAGTGTAATTGGTATGGGGTGCCTGGGCGGCTCAGTCGGTTGAGTGTCTGGCTCTTGATTTCGGCTCGGGTCGTGATCTCATGGATCATGGAATCGAGGCCTGCATCAGAATTCGCAGTCAGTGGGGAGTCTGCTTGAGGATTTTCTCCCTCTGCTCCTCCCCTCACTAGGTCTCTCAAATAACTAAGTCTTTTAAAAAAAAAAAAAGTGCAGTTGGTGAAGAAACCGTCTTCCACCCATTTCCTGCCATAGACCATTTCAAAGCATGTGTTTTGATGGGTTTTGGAGTCAGGCAGACCTGCTTTTGAATGCCAGCTGTATAATCTGAAGAAAATGATCCCTGTCTTAGAGGATTGCTTGCCCTAGGTGAGGTCACATGATTAGAGTTTAGTAGAGCAGCCCCAGGAAGAACTATTACATGCCTAGGTATATATGAACACACGTGTTTATTTATTCTTGTTTCCTGAACTGCCGTGTTCTTTGATCACTCACATTGTGATCCAGCGAGGCTGGGGAATGGTTGTAAATTGAACTTTGCTTTTCTTCTTTCTTTGCCTGGTGCCTGGATTTCCGTGAAGACCTTTTGCCTCCTTACTAATGAACACTCCAAAATTCTGGCTTGCTATTTGCCCTGTTGCTGCAAGTCCCTAGATGAATACACTGAACTTTCATAGGGAAATAACATGACTATAGTGTATATTGGAAATAAAATAAAAGGGCACGGATCAATAACTTTTCTGCAAATCTCATTACAGTACCCTTAAAAGCAATGTGTCTTTCATAGGATTTTGACCCCTTCCTCTTCCATTCCCTAAGCCCCTTCCAGTATTCACAAGTGGAAATTACAGCTGTAGAAGGAGAAATTCAGCATACTGCCCCAGGAAATAATAAATGTTTCCTCTGTGAGGAATGAGTTAGCAGAAGGGTTCCCCGCCAGCCCCCCCACCCCTTTAAGTTTTTTTGTTGTTGTCGTTATTTAGAGCTTTTGTAGGCAGGATATATTGGACACTGGCAAGTGAACAAGCTGTTGGTCTTGGTTTCATGTGTATAACACGATCCCATTTTATAAAATGTACAAATCTGAAAAATTGGGCCCACACTACTAAGAGATAAAATAGTTGAGAGAGAACAAATTTTGGGGGTGAGCCTCTCTTCTTGAGTCTTAGGCTGGGATTCCAAATGACCGATAATTCTGAGCTAGTCTATGGTGGCTCTGTGCTTTCAGGTGCCTTAAAATTCACAGATTAATGACCTTGAAAATATCATTCAAAAGTGATTGGCCTTGTTGCTTCTAGAAGCTGAAAATTTTAGAAGGGATATTGTCAGATTATCCCTTGAAGCTTGCATGGTATTTTATGTTCATCAAACTGTACCGGGATGTGTTAGTGGCATTTATTTTAGAAAGAAGTCATAATACTTCCTATTATTTACAATACAAGAAATCTTATGTAAAAGTACAAGAATCTGTTTTTCTTAAAGTTGGAATGTAGGTAAAAAGAACCATAAATCCTTTTTTTACCCCCAATATGCACATTCTTTCTCTCACCCCCAGTGAATTAACCTCTTTCAGATCATTAGCATATAAATGCGACCCTGAGGCAAGATACCAATACTATAACTTTCCTTAAAAGTTTCATTGTTCAGCATCATCTTATTAAATATAGTCTGGTTGTGACGCATTGCAGGCCTGTTTTCATTTGTCTTTATGTAAAGAGAATTAATGTGGTGTGCTGTTTTGCTAGAAAAGAAGAAGGAACCAGGCCAGTGAATTGTCATGCTTCACTTCCTGCAGAGTCAGAATATTTCCACAGTCAGTTTTTAAAAATCACTTTGGTGACCCACTTATTTTTTGACACTGGACCCTCCCCCCCCCAACTATCTGTTGTCTGTTTATTGGAGAGATAGTCTTTCTGTTCATTCATAATCTATGAATATAAACCTCTGCTTACTATTAAAGAAAAATATTCAATTCCTGTTGCCAACTCGCTATAAACATAAGAGCAACATGTGCTTTGCTGATCTCCCAGAACCTCCTGCTACCCATAATTTCCTCCAAAAGACAGGCGGTGTCTTCAGTTTCAAATGGCTCTTGTGGTCTGCAGTCTGGGCAGCTCATTACCCATTTCTTCCTCTCCTGCTGTGTAATTACTGCTTCTTTCCCAAAATCTAGCCCGTGAGCATTTCATAGCATTTTTGTTTCCAAGAAGCTGGAAGAAGTTCTTTAATAATTAACAAATAAGAAAAGCGTGAGGAAGAGGTAAAAGAAAGAAAATCCTCTCAAGGTTCAATGTCAAGAATATGGAGGAGAGGAAGATGGGAGAAAAGAGAGTGATTGGCATGTGTGAGGCACCTCTTCCGTCTATTTAAAAATGGCCCCTTTTAAACTTGGAGGCAGCAAATCATTGCAGGGTGAGGTTCTGGAGGGCTGCTCAGCTTTGGTAAAACTGCTGGTCTTGAAGAGGGCAGAAGGGATTGAATGAGTTGAAGCCATGGCTGCTATGGAAACCCATTTTCCTTTTGGAAAGAGATCCTTTTGCCATGTTCCTTCGTCTTGGTTAAGAATGCAGGAAGGTGAAGCGTCTGATCTCAAAGGCAGAGAACATTACATGTTCTGTGCCCACTGGGATAGTAAAGATTTGTGGGAAACACAGGAAAGAAATACGCTTAAATGCTGAAAGTAGTTGTATTTGGATAATGTTGTAGATTTTTCCTCCCTCTATATTTTGTAACTGTTATTAAGTTCTAGTGAAAAATTAATTATTTAAGAATTAAAGTACTAAAGTTACTTTAATCAGAAGAAATCATTGAAAATGAAAATGCCTAATGAGGGTATCAGTATGGAAACATGTAGTTAATACCTGTTTGGAGACCAACAGGATCTGGACCATTAGATTGCCTTCTATGTTATATGTTTGTGTGTGTCTGTTTGTGTTTGTTTATCTTCTAACTGCTCCTAGAATGGAAGCCTTGAAAGAGAATGAGTTTGCTTTGCTCAGCCCCCTGTCCTCAGAATGTAGCACAGTGCCTACCTGACCCAATAATTGTTGAATGAAAGAATGAATTCCTACATACGTTGAATATCTATCATGGATCAGACACTGGGCTGAAACGCCAAAGAAATAAGGCATAAGTTTAAAGTCGAGAGGGGGAGGAAAGGCATTAATCAGAGAACTTTACAATAAGTGTATTAGTTTATTATGCTCTTCTTCTTCATTTTTGAAATGTGAAATTTTCAGTAATACAGGGTTTACATGTTTATTTCCTTTTCAGTGAACTATCTACTTTTCTGTTTTTTTTTTTTTTATTGATTTGTAAGAACTCTCTATTAAGAAAATTAGTTCTTTGGGATTTATTTTATAATTTCCCCTCAATTTTTCTCTTTTGACGTTGTTTATGGTCTACGGTCGTACCACTGTGACACACTTGGTCTCATCTGATCTCATATGTTAGTAAGCAGGGTCTGGCCTGGTTAGTACTTGGATGGGAGATTGTTAAGATATCTGACCATATAGGCATTATTATTATATATTAAAGTTTTTGTTTTTATGAGGCTCTTTATCAAGCTTTCTTTCATAGCTTCTGAGTTTTGTGTCAAACTTAGGTCTTCCTTACTCTGAGACTATAAATAAAATTTTTCAGCTTTTTTCTTGTATTTAGGTAGTCTTGTTTTTAATATTTATAACTTTGATACATCTGGAATCTGAAGGAGTGGCCACACCACTTTTAAACAGATGTAACACTTGCTGAAATGTATTATAATGGGCTGTATGCGCCTTTCATTTCTGCCTCCTATGTATCCTCCATGTAATTGATTCTCAGTGTTAGCTGAATGCTTGCTGCATAATTCTAACACTGAATCATTTACTTTATGGTTTCTTTTTTTTTTTTTTTCTTTCTTTTGAGGTTGGTCTTTGCCTTATTTCCTAAAGCTTTTTTTTTTTTTCCTGGTTTGTCAGTCAGTGAAGGCTGGTAAGTTTACAGAAATGATTGAATTAGTGCTCTAAAAGTTGAAAAAAATAAACTTTAAGAATATTTTTGAAACTCCGAGTCCAAAACATGGAATGAGGGCATACTGATATAATAGGGTATTCTTACAGAGTGATTCTGTCTATGAGGAAGTCTAAAGGCTTAGTCCCCAAGATTAGTTGTGTAGTATAAATGCAGTATTTATGAAAAGACAGATAAATGAAACACTTCTCATGGACTTTTTTTAGAACTGTGGCTGGAATCAGGCATATGAGTCTTTTTCAAATAAGTAGCATTTCCTTCCATTTTTTCTTTTTCTATTAGTTACTCTTCTCCTAAGTCTCTGAAATGTAGGATTTTGTGGGATTGGTCATTTTATTGGACAGAAAAGTCATTTGGGAGCAGCTTTGAAGCAAGGTCAAGCATTTGTCCTTGTGGCTTCATGTAGCCATTCCCAGCCACTGCATGTAGCACCTGGACATGCTCGGAATCAGGAGGGCCTTGATGTAATTTAGAGGAGTCGTTAATTTGAATCAAAGCAAGCGGGAAGTAAGTAAATTTAACTTCAGTGATTATGATATCTTTTGATTAAATCTCTACTTTTGATTACACATATCAGTGAGAACATGCTTTAAATATACTCAACTGTTAAATACTGAAGGGTATGAATAGGATGAACCAACGACATACAGAGGAAATTCCACTATTCTTCAACTAGAGCATATCCCCTGCAGCTTTACTGCAATATTTTTAGAACAAATGAAAGGAGTTAATTCTTTACATGTGGGACTTAATATACCAATTGTTAACTAAAACATAAAATTTATTACCATGGAAGGTAGTACTGGTTCCAAATCTATGTATGTTCTAGTAAGACTTAATAAATAAATTGGTCATAGCCTTGTAACATATCAAGTAATTAGTAATGTGAATAATGTTCTTTACTCTCTTGTAAGCATGAAATTGGACAGCTATCTTTCCGATTGTATATTGTTCTTGGGTGATGATCTTCAGAGAAAAGGGTGTTTGGCTAAATGGGACAGGTCTTAATATGAGATTGCTTAAATCTTTATTTGTATCTGTCAGGGTAAAAAAACAAACAAACCATCATCAACAAAACCTGCCTTTGAATTCTCGTTTTCCATGGTATTACAGGTTCGAATTAGAGATCATACGAGTTAAAGGACTGACAGATAAAATCTATTTCATGGTTTATTGATAACATTTAGGTGTCAGCCTTCCTGCTGCATCCGGGCCCCCTACTCTATCTGCAGATGGTGGGAGCTGCCTTAGGTCCTATTTTCTGTGCACTTGTTGGTGTTAGATGAAAAGGTATTCCACATTCAAACTGACATGAGGTCTTCTATTGCAATAACACAAATAAAACCCTTGTGTCAAGTGACAGCCTTCCCTTGCTGATGTTTAGGGTCATGTCAGATGGGATTAAAGCATTGTCTTGAGTCTCTTAGGCTGTATTTCGTACCTTAGGGGCTCTTCTGACTCCTGGCCCATTTCATTACCACCGTCTCTAATCAGACTGGACTATGAGTTTGTAAGAGGGGACTTAACTTCGTGTTTTTGCAGCCTGACCTAGGGCTGGACACCTACTGAATTGCCCAAGAATGTTAATGAATAAGAAAAGGATGCTAAGAAGACAATTTTTTTCAAGATTTTATTTATTTATTTGACAGAGATCACAGAGAAGCAGGCAGAGAGAGAGGAGGAAGCAGGCTCCCCACTGAGCATAGAGCCCGATGTGGGGCTCCATCCCAGGACCCTGAGATCATGACCTGAGCCGAAGGCAGAGGCTTTAACCCACTGAGCCACCCAGGCGCCCCAGAAGACAATTTTTTAATAAGAGGAAGTGAATTAAAAAAAAAAAATTTATGCACCAGGAGTGGGGTCTAAAGAGCAGCACCAATGCCATTTGGAAGTTGGAAGTGGAGGGCGATTGAAGTGGAATGTCTGGGGGCAGGGCCTGCAGGAGTCTATGCCTTAGGCAATTCTCGTGCTTGTCAGAGTTTGAGAACACTTTTTACAACATCACAGACATCACAGAGTTTTCTACTTTTGCAGTATTTATGCTTTTGTCATCTGATAACCCAGCTGAGTGGCCCTTACCACTGGCCTCATCAGAGGTGGGGGGTCATTAATCCCAGATTTACTCAGGGAAATGTGAAAGCCAAAATAATTTGACAGTTCACAAAGCTTGATGGTGGCAGAATTAAGAGTAGACGTAGTCTCTTTCCATCAGGGAGTTTGCCTTCTGTCTTCTATGAAATTGGCGCTCCCAATTCTTTTCCTGGGCCTGCTTTTGTTTTTTCACCGGAGAAAGGCCGTATTTGCACTGACACATCCATTCTCCCACCCACACCCCCCGTTGTGATCAATGACAGGCCTCTCAGAGATAGCTGGACATGTTAAGAAGTGTGATCAGCAGCCACAGAGTAAATGGATCTTAATTAGCTCACCTGAGAATTAAACTGATGATTTTGATACCTAAGCCATTCCCCCCTAGGGACCTGGCACATTCTTATACTAAAAATACACACCTAACATCTTTAGTTATCTCTGAGCAGTAGATTTATAGATACTTTTTCTAATGTTCTGCTAGGATAAAATAGTATTTTGGCATGGGGGAGAGGAATCCCCCACCCCCCCAGCTTCAGTGCGATATTATACTTGACTCACAACATTGCATAAATTTAAGGTGTAGAACATGTTGATTAGACACCCTTACATATTGCAAAAATGATTGCCGCCATAGCATTACCTAACAACTGCATCACATCAGTTAATTCCCATATCTTTTTTGTGGTGAGAACTTACGATCTACTCTTAGCAACTTTCAAGTCCATAATATCGTATTAATTCTCGTCACCATGCTATACATTAGCTACCCAGAACTTACACATCTTATTGGGCTCTCTGCTCCATGGAGAGCCTCCTTCCTCCTCTCTCTGCCTGCCTACTTGTGATCTCTGTCTGTCAAATAAATAAATAAAATCTTTATTTATGTGGGGCTTGATCCCAGGACCCTGGGACCATGACCCGAGCCGAAGGCAGAGGCTTTAACCTACTGAGCCACCCAGGCGCCCAATATTTGTTCTTTTGTTGTCATTTGATGATAGGCATTCTGCCAGGTGTGAGGTGTTATCTCATTTTGGTTTTGATGTGCATTTCCCTGATGATGAGTGATGCTGAGCACCATTTTGCCTACCTTTTGTTTTTTTTTTTGTATATCTTCCTTGGAAAAATGTCTTATTTAGTTCTCTGCCTATTTTTAAATAGGATTGTGCAAAAATGCCTTTTTGTTGTGGTTACGGAGTTGTATGAATTCTTTTTTTTTTTTTTTTAAATATTTTATCTATTTATTTGACACAGAGAGAGAGAGATCACAAGTAGGCAGAGAGGCAGATGGAGAGAGTGAGGGAAGCAAACTCCCCGCCGAGCAGAGAGCCCGATGTGGGACTCGATCCCAGGACCCCCGGATCATGACCTGAGCCAAAGGCAGCGGCTTAACCCGCTGAGCCACCGAGGTGCCCCATGTTGTATGAATTCTTTATAGACTATACATATTAGCTCTTTATTAGATATATGATTTGCGAATGTATTTCTTAAAGATTTTATTTATTTGAGAGAGAGAGCAAGAGCTCATGCCCACGTGTACAAGCAGTCAAAGAGGCAGAGGGAGTGGGAGAAGCAGACTCCCTGCGGAGTGGGGATTCCCAACTTGGGGCTCGATCCCAGGACCCCAAGATCCTGATTTGAGCCCAAGTCAGATGCCTAACTGACTGAGCCACCCAGATTCCCCTATCATTTGCAAATATATTGTTCCACTCTATGGGTTGCTTCTCATTTTGTTGGTGGTTTCCTTTGCTGTGCTAAAGCTTTTTAATTTGATGTAGTCCTGCTTGTTTGTTTTTACTTTTGCTGCTTTTGGTTTTGGTGTCAAATCCAAAAAATCATTGCCAAGGCCGATGTCAAGGATCTTACCTCTGTTTTCTTCTAAGAATTTTGTGGTTTCAGGTCGACGGTTGAGTCCTTACCCCACTTAGAGTTGACTTCTGTGTATGGTGTGAGATCAGGATCCAGCTTCTCTCTTCTCCCTGTGGCTTCCAGTATTCCCAGCACCTTCTGCTGTAGAGGTTATCTGGGAAAGGCTTTTTGAAGAATGATGCTAATACTTTAATTAAAAAGAAGAAGGCCTGGGTTTGTTTTCTAATTTTAGTCACTAGTTTGCCGTATGTTAGAATTAATTCACTGGGGTCATCGACCTGGAATTCAGGCACTGAGCATGAGAGGCTGACTTACCAGTGGGGAAGTGACACAGGAAGAAAGCTCCCAGCTCCAGGGCCCAGTGCAGTGTGCTTTTTATTTCCTCTCTGTTTCTTTCTATGTTGCTAATTGTTTTTTCCTGTTCTTTTCATCGTGCAGATGGAGAATTAGTCAGCACTTCTCAAATAGTAACTTCTTTTTACATGAAGATTGTTATTAATAAGTGGCAAAACTTATTAATATCTATCCCTTTAAAAGTAGATATTAGACAACCTTGAAAATTAAGTGGGATCCTGTCCTGTTTTGAAATGAAAACTACTAGCTCAGCCAAGCTTATTAGGAAACCGTATATGTGAGGTGGAGACATGTGGAACTAAGACCATTTTGATAGGAAATAATTGATGATCAATTTCCTTTAATTTTTCACAGAAGACCCAAGCTCGGAGGTTAGTGTTTTCTTATCTCTTAGAACATAGTGGTAGGGAAATAAATAGTCTGTAGTTTTTGCCTTTGTCTATCAGTGGGAAGATGCAGAACCCTGATTTTAAAGTCTCAGCAGATAAGAAGTAGTAGAACGGAACCGATTTTCTACCTTGTGTGTGTGTGTCTTTGCTTCGTGACCAAGTAAGGCAGTCCCTTGGCTGCAAACATGGGTTTTCCAGCCAAATGACTAATTCTAGGTTCCCTGGATGTAAAATTTAGATTCAGATAGCCGTATCTCACCTTAAATATTGAACACTTTTCACAGCTTGATGATACAGCTTTATACCATAGACACTCCTTGTCTCCTTATCACGGTTCGTTAACATTTTCTTATGTTTCTTGAAGATGAGGCAGACAGGGGTAGCTGCAAGTGGGAAGTTAGTAGAGGATCTGGGAAAAAAGTTACATTTTACTTTTAAGAGGCTGTTTCTAAAATCTGCCAGGTAATTGGATGTATGTTTAAAGAACAAATATCTCCTTCAGTCCCACACTTCTATGGGCTATTTGTTTTGTTTTTTTAACACAAAATAGATTTTATTACAGTATTACTAAAGTTAGCTCTGAGTGCATGTGTCTTTCAGCTTGAACTATACCTTTCATTCTCATGTTAAGATTGGTAAGGTTATCCTTTTGAGAGGGTAGTTAAATGTGAATTTTTTTTTATTATGGGCTTCTGAAACCAGGAGGTTATAATTAATGTATTTCCTCGCCTTGTTATTGGTTACCTAGAGAGAGTGTGAGGACTGGGAAGCGTTCACAGGACTCTGGGAACAGGCTTCTGAGAAGGAGCCCCCGGAGAGGTGGAAGGAAAGCAGAAGAACGTTGGCTTGTGGACCAGGGGGAGGCCGTGTCTCAAGCAGGAGTGAGTGGTCAGTAGAAACAAGTGCTGCACTTACTTAAATAAGGGCTGGAGAGTGTCTATCAGATGGAGCAAAATGATGTTGAAGACTTTTGTAAGAGTTGTTTTAGAGAATACCAGAGGTAAAAGCTCGTTTACGGTGAGAAGGCAGTCAGTATAGACAGTTCTGTTGACATTTTTTCCAGCCGTGGTTTCCCTGGCATTGTACAGTACTGATACCGCTTCGGCCTCCCTCCCTCCCTTCTTCATTCCCCTTCACCTTTCCTCCCTCCCTCCCTCCCTTCCTCCCTTCCTTCTTTCCGAGATCTATTTATTAGAGAGAGAGCTAGAGATTGTGCGTGGAGGGAGAGGGAGAGAGAAGATCTGAAGCAGACTTCCTGCTAAGTGAGGAGCTCAGTGTGGAGCTCCATCTCACGACCTGGAGATCACGACCAGAGCCAAAATCATGAGTTGAAGCCTTAACCAGTGGAGCCACCCAGGCACCCCGGCCTCTTCTTAAAAAACGACTTCTTTTTTTCCTAATACCCCTAAAAGGAACAGCCTCTAAAACTGAGGCCTTTGTTTAAACCTTATCTGTGTTACAGTTTGGTTGTCTGTAAAATTGGGGATACAAGCAGTACCTTCCCTATAGTGTTGGCCCAGGGTTTAAATGAGATGATCTGAGTAAAGCACTTCCCACAGTGCCCGGCACGTCATCAGTGTAGCTGCGTGTGGCGCAGTGGTCTTTGTTGCAGTCCTTGTTGCTGTTGTCATCATGCTCGTTCCCCTCCTACTTCAGCCCTCCTGTTTCAGAGCTCTCTTTCACTATGCCCGCTTTAGCCACCAGCCCCACGCTGAGGACCCCAGGTCAGTGTCTCCAATCCCAAACTTCTAATATTGCCGCCATCCTACTCATGGACTCAGGTACCCACAACATTTGACTGTTACCCCATTCTGGGCATTGGGCCATGTGTTGGAGGAGACATGTGGTTACAGGGAGATGTAAACTAAGGCTTCTGCCCTTACTTGCTGTTGCAGGAGGCCATGCATGTCGCTGTTTTGTCACTACTTTGTGTCCGTTGCCCGTCTATTCTTGGAGGGCATATAGAGTCGCAGAGGAATGAAGGAATTGGCTCTTACCCTGTGAGTTAGGCCTCCTTCAGTTACCAGTGACAGACCCCAGATCCAAGTAAACTGAAGCAGGGGTCTTACTGGAATGATGCTGCTGTATCTTACTGACGGAGTTGACGGAGGAACAGAGGTGCACCTGGGCCATGCAGACATCTGGAGCATCTCCCGTGTCTCTCCCCCTCTCCCCTTTCAGATGGTATCTGTTAAAGGTACAGAAAACAACTTACTGTTGTTTCAGGTTTGCTTTTTCAGTTTACTTTTACACACATTTTTTTTAACTTCTTAATTTTATTTTTTTCAGTGTTCCAAGATTCATTGTTTATGTACCACACCCAGTGCTCCATGCAATATGTGCCCTCCTAATACTCACCACCAGGCCCACCCATCCCCTCATCCTTCTCCCTTCCAGAACCCTCAGTTTGTTTCTCAGAGTCCACAGTCTCTTGGTTTGTCTCCCCCTCTGATTTCCCCCAGCTGACTTCTCTCCATCTCCCAATGTCCTCCCTGTTATTCCTTATGCTCCACAAGTAAGTGAAACCATATGATAATTGACTTTCTCTGCTTGATTTATTTCACTCAGCATAATCTCCTCCAGTCCCATCCATGTTGATAAAAAAAGTTGGGTATTCATCCTTTCTGATGGAGGCATAATACTCCGTTGTATATATGGACCACATCTTCCTTATCCATTCGTCCGTTGAAGGGCATCTTGGTTCTTTCCACAGTTTGGCGACTGTGGCCATTGCTGCTATGAACATTCGGGTACAGATGGCCCTTCTTTTCACTACATCTGTATCTTTGGGATAAATACCCAGTAGTGCAATTGTAGGGTCATAGGGAAGCTCTATTTTTAATTTCTTAAGGAATCTCCACACTGTTTTCCAAAGTGGCTGCACCAACTTGCATTCCCACCAACAGTGGAAGAGGGTTCCCCTTTCTCCACATCCTCTCCAACACATGTCGTTTCCTGTCCTGTTGATTTTGGCCATTCTAACTGGTGTAAGGTGGTATCTCAGTGTGGTTTTGATTGTAATTTCCCTGATGCCTAGTGATGATGGACGTTTTTTCATGTGTTTGTTAGCCATTTGTATGTCTTTGGAAAAGTGTCTGTTCACATCTTCCACCCATTTCTTGACATGATTATTTGTTTTTTGGGTGTTGGGTTTGAGGAGTTCTTTATAGATCTTGGATATCAGCCCTTTGTCTATAGTATCATCGGCAAATATCTTCTCCCATTCCGTGAGTTGCCTCTTTGTTTTGTTGACTGTCTCCTTTGCTGTGCAGAAGCTTTTGGGACTTTACATACATTTTTTGCATCTATTTCTCAGTGTCTGTGATTAGGAAACTGTTAATCGAAGAAGTTTGTGTTTGAGGAACCTGCGATTTGGAATACCCTCATGATGTTGTGAGGGTCCCACGGATGCGCAGCAGGGAGCTGGCTTCAGGTCTGTGGTTCTCAGTGGCATTTATACTGTCTGGTCATCCCAGAGTTACCATGTCCCTGTGCCACCTGGGATGCTGTATTGCTGTTAATGCACACTATTTTGTGCCTCTAGATACGAATGCTGTGGTGCCTGTGAAAGAGACAATGTGTGTTCTTTTTTTCTGAAGGGTAGAAATGGCAATTAATTGAAATTTTAATCTTGGAGGTTCTTAGGCTTCTTTGTATATGAGGCCTTTTGTTAAGTTCCGTTTAAGGAGTCTCTAGTACTTTTAAAATTCTGTCTGCTCATTTGTCTTTTAGATCAGTGGTGAAACCTTGAGCCTAAAATGATTTAAGTGACCAAGTTAACCGCAATGGAATGGTTTATTTCTTTTATTTAAATTTTGTGGTGGGAGCGGGGAATAACTTGAGTGGGGCTTTGTGTGTTTGGGTGACCCTGAGTATGTCTGCAGCTGAAGACAGTCGTTTGTTTTCTCACTCTAGTGTCGTGTGGGCAGTTGGCGAGTGTCTATGAATATTCATCTTGTTTCTCTTGATTTCTGGTGGCTCTAAATTGGGCCAGAGTAGTGTGGATTTATGTCCTGTTAATGTGAGTGATTCCCGATCTCTCTTATTCTTTGATGCTTCAGGAGAGAGTCATCTTACTTTTTCTTTTTTAAGGAGTGCATATGCTGGTAAGGAATGTTGTGCCTTTGCAAAGTGTGTGTTTTGACTTAGGTTTCTCTTTCCTTATTAGCCATTCACTCCTCATTCCACTGGGGAGGGGTCAGTTTCCCGGGCTCCTCTGCAATCCTCTTGCCAAGGTCACTGGGACCTGTGAGTTGTACGATTATCTGTCTTTACCTCCTCTGACCTCAGTGTAGCCTTGACTGTGGATATTCTCTTCTCCTTTGTCTTCTACAGTTTCCTTTCCCGGCTTCATTCTTACCCCCTAGCTACTTCCTAACCATCTTTTCAATGCTGCTGTTTTGGAAAGTGTTGGCTGTGAACCTTGCTTGCCTTACTTACTCTGCATATTATCCTGAGTGATCGCTTCCTCTCAAATATTTATCATTCTTAAAAATTTCCAGTGTCAGTCTCTCCTCTGAGCTCCAGATTTGCATATCCAATTGCTTATATAAACAACACCTTAAACGTAACCAGATGTAAACCCAGGGACCTCTTTCCAAATTTCTGTCTTCACTTGAATTCACTCACTCTCAGGAAAGATAACCATCATCTTCAGAGTTGCTTAAGCCAGAAACCCAGACAGAGGGCACCTGAACTCTCGTCCCTCTACCTGGTTCTGTCTGTTTTCTGCTGTGCTCTTTCCAGCAGTTCAGTGAGAACCCCAAACAGGTATTAATAAATACTTTGTTTTTATAGATGGGAACACTTGGAGAAGTTGAGTTTTGTTTTTTTTTCTTCATAAAGAATAGAGGAATTACTGATGCTGGGAGAGCCCGTGAATCTTGATTTCTAACAGGTTACTTACAGTACTGGGAAGAACAAACCAAAACCAAGTCAGCCAAAAGACAAAAGCTCATGTCCTCCTATAGTAAGACTCCAAAGGAATCCACTCTCATAATACTTCACTTTTTGAGACATCAGTTTCCTTTTTCACTATTTTATATGTTCTCACTACAGAGGCGGTGTGGGCCCTGCTGTCCTCACTCAGTGCCATAGCTGACGGGTTTCTTTTTAAAATAGACATATTGAGATGAAATTCAGATACTACACAGTTCATCCATTGAAAGTGTACAGTTCAGTGGTTTTTAGAGTATCCACAGGTTTGTGCAGTCAGCACCTCTGTCTGGTTCCAGAGCATTTTTGTACCCCCCCCACCCCGGCCCTAAAAAAATAAGTCCCATATGCATTAGTAGTCAGTTCCCACCCACTTAAGTAACTATGGATATATTTCACATATATGTGTGTGTGTGTGTGTGTGTGTGTGTGTGTAATTTGCGTATTCTGGGTATTTTGTATAAATAGAATCATGAAATATGTAGTCTTCTGTGACTTTTCTTACTCAGCACATTCTTGTAGCATGTCCCAGCACTTCATTCCCTTTGATAACCAATAATAATCTGTTGTACGAATACAGAACATTTTGTTTGTCCACTGATGAGGTGATGGAGATTTGGATTATATCCTTTTTACAACTTTACTATTGTAATATTTTACTTTTAGGAATAATGCTGTCATGAGCATCTGTGTAGAAGTTTCTGTGTACACGTATGTTTTCATTTCTCTTGGGGATATACCTAGGAATGGAATTCCTGGGTTCAGATGGTAACTCTTTGTTTCATGTTTTAAAGAATTGCCAAACCCATTTCCAGAGCAGCTCTACCATTTTACATTCCCACCAGTATTGTATTGAAAGTTCCGGTTTCTCTCTACGATCTCAACAGGACTTTTTATCGCTTGCCTATTTGAATATAGCTATCCTGATGGGCAGTGGTATCTTGTGATTCTGACTTGAATTTCTCTAATGTTGCATGTCTTTTGTTTGCCTTTTGGTTATTCATATATCTTCTTTGGAGAAATACTTTCAAAACCTTCATCCATCTTAAAATTTGATGATTATTCTTTTTATTGTGAGTTGTAAGAAATCTTTAGATTGGCTAGATACAAATTCTTTGTCAGATGAATGATTTTTAAATATTTTCACCCATTTCGTGGGATGTCTTTTCACTTTCTTGATGGTATCATTTGCAGTGCTGAAGTCTTTAATTTTGGTGTAAGAACTGTGGCTTTTATTAATATTGCCATGCTTGTGCTGTGGTAAGGCAGAGGTGAGTGTCTCTGTCTTTGAAATGGGATGATGTTTCAAGTGTAGGTAGAGCTGCAACCAGAATCCCTTCACTTTTGGCCCGTCTCTTCTCCTTTCTTTCCTGTGTGGCCTCTATTATGGCTATGATGGTCCTATAACAACAAGTGTGTCTTGGTCTGGATTGTTCAGGATTGAGGGAAGCTGGCAGTGCGTCAGCATTTTACCGAAGGATTGCTATTTCCATGATGTCAATAGTTACCGTGAATCTCATCCCTAAACCCCAATTCCCTGCTCTGTCTCTTTTCTAAAAAGAACACTGCCCCGGCTTGCTCAACTGCCCTTGTCCTTGAGTGGCTGTCAGGGCGTGCAGTCATGGAGCTTGGTGGCCCTGGAGATGATCAGACAGCAGCACCCCTGCATTCAGAGGAGCCACCTCTTTTCCAGCGTTTTCTGCTTCATTGCTGGTTTGCAGGCCTGAACCTGGAGCTTCATGCCATTGGGTGGATGGACACCAGTGTGCCTCAGGCTTCTGGATGTCCTGGATCAATAAGATGGCAAGAACTGTTAGCGTATAGCATAAGGTTATTTTTAATTTTGTCAAGTTAAGGACATTTGGCAGGGTTAATTGCCATCATTATAGAAAATGCAATTTTCCTATCAAGAGAGTACCAAAAATACCAAATGAATTTACTTTTGTGAAAAGTTGATATATGTTCCTTTTCTTCTTATTTTCCTGTCTATCCCTGAAAAATACCCTGGGGTTTGTGGATTGATATTTGGGAACCATAAGGCTTACATACTTAACTTAAATCTTTATTTGAAGAGTAGAGCCTTCACTTAATCAGGAATTTACTGTGTATGATGCCAGATATCAGTTTTATACAAATCATTTCCCTCTACTGAATTAACTCTTCCGGCTGTTACGTTAGACACATCTTCCTCTGTACCCTCTGCTGATGTTTGAGAATTTCTCCTGTAACACAGATGAGAAAGAATTGTTTCACGTATATGTCAGTATAAATGTGATTTGACCTTTAAAAGATTAAAAAAAAAAAATCCCATCATTCCCAAAGGTAGAATGGCTCCTATTTACAAATACAGTGTTTAATTTCTGGATTATGTATGTTCTAAACTGGTAGTACTACATAAATTTTTATTGATTCTGTCTCATCTAAATTAAAATGTCAAACAGATATTAGGGTTTTATCATAAGATAGTTATTGGCTGTCACACTGGCACATTAATTATAGTAATTGGGCAGTAAAGTAGCCATAAGAATAGATAATAGGCTATACATTTTGATGAAATTGTAGTTACAACATCTTATTTATGGTAATAAAATCTTGTTAATTGCCATTGCTGATAAGCTCTTTTGCTTTCCTTTTCCACTTTTCAGGTTGCGTTGTAAGTCTGCTTAGGAACTCTGAACTGAGAGCCCACAATACACAGTAAAGGTCACATTCCAGAATTTTCTGGGCTCATTCTTGGTACACACATTCAATTCAGCAAATATTTGCTGGTCATGTTTTAAATGCTCCTAGGTATATGGAGATGTATAAAGCACTTTCCCATATTGAAAGACTAATACTGAAGAAGGGAGGTAAAACATCTCTGTGTAAATACTTGTGACCCACATTTATTGAGTCACATACACGAGCCACATATAGGTTCCTTACAAGCGGGATAAAATACAAGTTCAGAAGAGGAAGAAATAATTCCAAGCCTAGTTGATCAGTGAAGCTGTAAGGCTCAGTGTTAGAGGAATTACTGGGCATTCCTGACATGAGCTTTGCACTATCTCTGAATGCATATCTACATTCTAGAGCTACAGCAAGAGGTACGTGGTTAAATGCACTGACATGGAAATCAACTTTTGTTCTAGGCTCAGCTGCCTTGCAACCTCATTTTGTGTCCTTGAGTACATAAAATGGATGTAATAATATGTGTCCAGCATCTCGCACTATGAAAAATGAGATAATGCAGATGCCTAAGCTGCTCCCTGTGGTGAGAGTCAGATTGCTTGGCAGGTGTGTATTTTTTTTTCAGGCAACTCAGGCCATACATCTGAATGGTAGGCACAGCTTTCCGTGACTAAAAGGATTAGCATCCTTACCAAAGTGCCCAATTTATCGCTGGGAAATAGCATGCTCTGTGTAACATCGGAACTGTTGTCTGAAAAATTGCCTGAATTTCTCGGAGAAACTGCCTGTGTGAATACAGAGTAGTAGTGTGGTGATCGCTCAAGTATGATAAAAAGGACACATGAGCTGTTATTGCTGGTTCAGGGACGTCATCACTGGCTTTTCCATTCTTGCATCCTCTCCATTCTCTAGCAAAGGAAACTGAGACTTGGCTTCAAGAATTGCTTTGATCCTACAACTGTTGGAGATCGATCTGTGAAAATCTCATGCGTTGTCTCCAAGGTTGATGGTTTCGTGCAGGCCATCATAAGCCATCTTTGTGGGCGTGCGTGTGTGGATGGAAATATTATCTGCTTTTTCACCAGGTTGCTTCTGGAGCTGCTGGAGTTGCTGTTTGACAAGTTTAACGCTGTAGCCACTGCACACTCCGTGGTCCTGGGGTACCTGCAGGACACTGTTGTGGCCCCACTGACTCAGCAGGACGATGTCAAGTTGTATGATATGGCGGACGTGTGGGTGAAGATCCAAGATGTTCTGCAGGTAAGGTCCTTTTACAGATATGGAGCCATCCAGATGTGGAATAACAGGTTGGAACGAAAAATCTGGCACCTAAAATGTTCGCTTACTCATAAACAGTGAGAAAGCCGCGATGCTATTTAAGGGTGACGCTGCTGATGTCATCATCAACTCCCCTCATCTTCCAAAAGGACCTTTCAACTTTTTTTGGCCAGGCTTTCCTATCAGGAGATTCGCAGTATGTCACAATCGAGGATGTATAGTGTTTGGCTTTCTGTCCTAACGTACTTGACTTCTCTGGAATGAGTCGTATATTAAGGTAATCAATATTAAAATGATCCTAAACAGTCTTTTATGAACATATGTAGCTTAGTTTTATGGCTGTTTTCTTACAGTCATCTCCTGCATATATTGGAGTAAATGACAGGTCAAGAGTGTGTTTTGAGAGATGAAAATAACTGTAAGGTATAAATGTATCACTTTGATTTGTTGAAGATCAGAGAAATGATATTACTGTTTGGTATGATGATGCAGAGATGGTATTTAGAAATTTTATTATATTTTCTCTCCATGTGCTAGGAAAATATATTTGATTTGGCCAGATGAGGATTGGAAATTCGATTAAGAGCTAGCTGAAGCAAATTTGACATAGCTAAATAGAAGTGACTTGGTTAGATAGTATCTACTAATATGAAAAAAATTAGGTACATGTAGGAAATTGAAAAATATAACTGTGTAGGAATAAAATTACTTGCATGGCAAATAGGAGTATTTGCAGGAAGAAATAAATCATGAATGTAAATTGTTGTCGTTTTTAAGAGTATATGGTATGCTTCTGTTAGATTGAATGATGGATTCTTGGCTGCTCATTCATCAGACTTTTTTGGGTGCGGTCTGTGTGCTCTGTTGATGGCTCAGTGAACAGAATACAGGTTGCAGCTCTATCCTCTGAGTTACTTTTGCTGCTTTGTCTATTACCACGTGTCCATAGTAGCTGCTTGATGAATATTTGTGTATTGAATAAAGTATCTTTATTGCTGAGAAACTGGTGCTTTAACATTTTATATCTTGATTTATAAATATCACAGAAATATTTTCCCACAAACATGTCCCATGTTTAAGGATGAAACAAGAAAATAGACTTCAAGGCCATTTCGAGGGACTTTTGGTTCTAGCCATGATGAAGTTACCTCCTATTGTAAGCTACTCTAAAGCCGGATGGACTGAGGCAGTCAGTACGTTCATTTGAGAGCAGAGAACACATGAAGTGAGTCCCTCATTCATCCCAGCTTCCTCTCAGGGGACACCTGCCACACTGTAGCATAGGGAAGTGAAATCAAGGCAGACAGCAGCAGGCTCCCTAAGCAGAGGAAGCAGAGGTGAGAGTTTGAGGATGTGGAAGCAGCTGGAATCTGTGGGGTGGGATGGTAGAAGTGGAGAAGAGGGAATTGCCCAGAGGAGGTGCCCCCATCGGTCTGAAAAGAGGGCCCTTGGGTCTTTGGTCAAATATGAAGCTGCGTAGACGCACCACAAAGCTTGGCAGAAAATGGCCACCATGGGACTGTATGTTGATCGGCATTTCAGATGTTGCCAGATGCTTAGAAATCTTGGGAGTTCAGAGTGGCCAGAGTGGACTCAACTTGCCGAGCACCCTGTTCTTTCCGATGTGGCCTCAGAAAGGTTGTGTTGTGGTAAGAGGACTGTTCTGGCTGTAGGGTAGGAGTGACTCGAGATCTTGCCTAACAAAGTCTCTGTGGCATCAGCCCGATCCTCCTGTACGTTAGCGGCCTGCCAGAGAAAAACTCACTCGAGAGTAAGACTAAGACAGTCCACATTTTCAGTAGCGAAGCATCCACTGAGTCCAGCACATTCTTACATTTGTGAAAAAGCAGAAGAATGCGACTTTAGCTGGGATTTAAGAAAACTAATAAAAATTAATATCTGAAGTGAAAAATGTACCAGGTGCTTTTAGCTGCCGATTGCCTGCTATAGAAGAAAAGGTCAGAGAACTTGAAGATCAATCAATGGGAACGATCCAAAATGAAGCATAGGGAGAAAGCTGATTGCAAAGAAACACGAACAAAGTCATATTGTCTATAATGGGCCCGTATCCTGCAGTTTAGCATTTTGTAGTTGCAGGTACTGAGGAGAGGGGAGAGAGTTATTG
The DNA here is from genome assembly GCA_004024625.1 of Mellivora capensis. NCBI lineage: Eukaryota > Metazoa > Chordata > Mammalia > Carnivora > Mustelidae > Mellivora > Mellivora capensis. The sequence continues at coordinate 27,189 of PISX010011889.1, read as the reverse complement.
GGGAAGAAAATTATCAGAAGAAATGACCAAAAGTTTCCAAATTTATTGAAAAACATAAACCTACAGATCCAAGAAGCTCAACAAATACTAAACAACAGTAACACAAAGAAAACCAGTACCTAGATGCTGCATCTCAGGTTGCTGAGACCAAAGAAGAAAGCCTTCAAGATAGCCAAAGGGAAAAAGGAGAGGGTAGCCAGAGGGGAAAAGGACACAATGCTTAGAAGGAACTGGTGATAAAAACGGCCACTAACTTCTCAGTGACATTTTGAAGAACATACCCCAATCTTTTTGGGTTTGTCACTATGTGTTTAGAGATCCTCTTTAAATATAAAGATACATATTGGGGTGCCTGGATGGCTCACTTGGTTAAATGTCTGACTCTTGATTTCGGCTCAGGTCATGATCTCCGGGTTGTGAACTTGAGCCCCATATCAGACTCTATGCTGGGTGTGGATCCTGCTTAAGATTCTCTCTCCTCTCTGCCCCTCTGCCACTCTCCCCTGTCCCCACTTGCATGCTCTCTCAAATAGATAGATAGATGGATAGGTAGATAAATATAGGTTAGATTATAAGTGTGTGAATAGAGAGATACCATGGAATACTAGTAATTTGTATTATGCAGACATATTGGACACTATTAGATACTTAGTATTATCATATGGAGTTATTTGTATCATAGTACGTAAGGCATTTCAGTCTTGAATATATCAAGCCCTAGAAAGTATTTATAGACTATCTAAACTTACTTTTGCAAGATTATGAAGTATTTTATAAGTTCTTATGACCTCTGGTATTTGACAAACTTAGACTAATGCTGTAAGTTGAAAACAGCTTTTACGGCTGTTAGGTTTGTATTTGTAATGCTATCATGAAGAATTAATTATGGTTATGAACAAAGTCAGATATGCCTTACTTAGCTATACTTCCTTTGAATTTGTCCAACATATACAATTCCCACACTTTTGAAAACAAAACCCACCTACTTATATTAAAAATATTTTTAATACACTAAGGAACTTTAAGTTCCATCAGACAGGAACAGCTGAAATGTTAACATAATTTAAAATACATGTTTTTGGCTTTATGAAATGACTTACACCTTTCACACATGTGGTTTCAAATGAAGTGATTTGGGGATCTTACCTTCATTTTATGATGGGAGTTGTTTTGCCTACTTAAACAGCTTTTAAAAAAATATTTATTTATTTGACAGAGACACAGAGAGAGAGGGAACACAAGCAGAGGAAGAGGGAAAGGAGAAGCAGGCTTCCTGCTGAGCAGGGAGCCCAATGTGGGCCTCTATCCCAGGACTCTGGGATCATGACCTGAGCTGAAGGCAGCTTGCTTAACAACTGAGCCACCCAGGCACCCAAACAGCTTTATTGAGATAGTTTGCATGGCATAAGATTCATGCATTTAAAGTATAGATTTCAGTGGTTTTGGTAAACTTATGGAGATGTATAGCCATCACCATGAAACAATTTTAGAATATTTTCAGCACTCTAGAAAGTTTGTATCCATTAGCAGTTACTTCCTGCTCCCCACTGCTTTCCCCTTCCAGGATGTGTTTAAGACATAGAAGAGGTCTCGGTTGCTTTTTATAGATCTCAGTAAACTGGTAGTACCCATATCATACACTTGAAATACTGTTACTATTCCATGTTAATGTATTTGTATATCATTGGCATACGTTATTTGACAGATAAAGAATATAAAACTAAAACTGATCTAATAATATAAGGTGAGGTGTCTAACATAGAAATATCATTTCATTTATTATTTTAATTGGTTTGAGATCAAGGTATCACTCTTCTTTGCTCCTTTTTTTTTGTCCATTTTTTTCTCTTCCTTATCTACTCTCCTGCCCCCATCTTCTGTTTTCTTCGACATATGTTAGAAGAATGACCTTAGTCATGACTTGAATTAATCTGTGGTTGTTTCTTAACTATGTATTCTACTAGTCTTTATTAACCCACAGATTTGAGAATGAAGTATTTTTGAATAAGAAGTTCATCTAAATATTTTAAATTGTTATTACACAGTAAAAATTATTCTGCAACTTTTACCTTGTTTTTAGCTCTCTGTGTTTTGTGATTCCTTCAAAAATTCTTTACAGTCACAGGTCACTGAGTGATATTAGGCTATACACCCATCCATAAACAGGGTGTATGTACAGTGGCAGGCACACCAATGAGCTAATGTCGCTAAATATATAAGAAGGCAGTTGGCACAGTGTGTCTTGTAATTGTGCTAAAACATGCGGAATGGACCAAAAAAGGGCCTGGGGGATGATGATGCGCTGGTTCCTGGAGTACAGGAGTGGAAGAGATGGCAGTGGCTCTCCAGGTAATTGGAACGACAAATGAAATGGCGTTACATGGCCCAGAGGTCTTCAGAGATAAGTGAGAAAGAGAAAGGTTGCGCTGTAAGTGACCCCTTCTTCTGGCTAGGTAGGTTGGGGCACAGCTTGTGGGAGGCCTTGAGGCATTTGTGATAATTTTCAGACTGATAATTTCTGAGGCAGGGTATGCATTTAATTTACCCAGGGCTTGATTCTTAGCCCTCTCCTAGACCTTCTGAATGGGAATCACTGCGGATAAGGACTAGATTCTGTTGTTTCTGTGTTGGGTGGGGTGGTTTGTTGTTGTTGTTGTTGTTTTGTTTTGTTTTGCTTTTTAGTTCCTAAGGTGATTTTGTTCTACTTATTTACCATCCTCTAATTGGGAACCATTGCTTTGGGCCAGTGTTCCCTGAGAACATATTAAAAGTGCAGATTTTTATCCCTACCTTATACTTAATGAAATGATAAACTCTAGGGATGCAGCCATATGATCTGTGTTTTAACAAGCCCTTCAGGTGATTTGTATGTGTGCTGAAGTTTGGGGACCTTTGTTTGCAGTAATATTGGACCACTGGGGATTTTGATCGGGGTGTGATGAGATGAAGTAGGATTAGTGTGCTGGCATTGAAAAGGAGTGAGCAGAGTGGCAAGGGACGAATGCAGGGAAACTGTTTTGTAGGCAAATGGAGAGTCTGTGGATGATATTTGAGTACTGTCTAATAGTGAAATAAACAAGACAGGCTTTCACGGGGCATGATAAAGGAATATAAGGGAGAGAAGGATTTGTAGACCTTTCAGGAGTCTTGGAAATCTATAACACCATGTGGATGACTCAGAAATCTGGATTCCAATATGGCAGATGTTTTAATGATGGTTTAGTATTAAGTTATTGGAGCCAGCTATGTGCTAGGCATTAGGCAGTAAGGATGAACACAAGATAGAGAGCTCACTGGTGAAGTGAGGAGGAGGCTGTTGTGTTTGTTTCTGCACTAAATTCACTGTTAGAGATTTGGCAGGAGTAGAAACACGGGAGAATGCTTTTGTTGTTGTCGTCATTGTTTCTCCTAAACCAACATGAAGACTTTAAAAAAGACTCTTGGTTTCCATTCTGTGTAGAGTTTTCTGCTTAGGCCAGTTGAGTTTTCATATACTTGCCGGTGGCATGCCCTCTGGGCTGAAATCCTTCCTGGAGAATGAAATAAGGGGCAAGAAGAGTAGCCCCGTGTCTTTAAGCATGCGCCCCCTTGAGCTGAGGTGATGGCATGACGTGGTGAATGGAGTCCATGTGTAGAGTTTGGGTTTCTGTGTTTCTTCGAATGGAAGATGTTTCTTGCTGACAAGTTGAAATGCTCTTTTGTTTATTAAGTCTTGGAAGAGAAAATAATTTTTGATCTTTTAAAGACTTCAGCAGCCTTTCTCCCCTGGAACCTGGACTTCCCCTGGCAGGCAGAGTCCATCCTGCCGGTGTTCTCAGCGTGTTTGTGTCTGGAGACAGCCTTGTGAGGGAGACAAGGCTGCAGTCATCCTAATAACAGAATGTCACAGTTTCCTCCTGGTGTCAGCCCGTGACCATACACCGCTGCACTCCTTTTGCAGTTTTACACTCTTACTGAAACTGTGATAATAGAAATACATGTTTTTGCCCTTCTGAGCAGCAATGGCACCTTCCCAAAGTCACCTCCTTGGTGACATGCCTGTCTTTCTGTTGGCTGCACATTTTCAGGTGTGTAAGACTGAGGTACTGTGGAAACAAAATATTCTATTTCTTGTGGAATTCTGCCTAACAGGGAATGAAAGGATCACTTTAAACAGGTGTTAGGGTGCTAAAAAAATTTCCTTCTTTCATATCTCCTTGCGAAACAGATTGCCCATTTAGCTATTCCTGGGTGGAAGGGTAGCCCCGTGGCTGGCTCAGCAGTGCCCCCGAGGCTTGTGGAGGCTCTGGGTTCTCCTTACGCTGTTTACCCCTGACAGTGACACCCAGAACAAGTCACTTCACGTTTTCGTGTCTTGATCTCTCTTTCCGGAGATCAACACAGACAGAATGTAAAATCATTTTCCTTTTGCTAACTGGCACATAAATGTTTAAATAGTGATAAAATTAACATCATACAGGGAGAACTCGAAGTTTGCTGTCAAGTAGGAAAACACACAGATCTTCTTGGTACTGATCCATGACCCGGAGGAGTTTCTCAAGGAGACAAATGCAATTTCTGTTTTGAACCCAGGTCTGAAACTAGGTTATTCTTGGGTTTGGTTTCATTTGGTATTTTGTTAGCTGAGGATTCCAGATCTTCAAGTAAAACCCACTTTTTTCAGCATTCCAAGCCAGAGAACTTGTCAGATTATCCTTGCAGAAATAGTTCTTCTTCACGTCTCAGCCTTTAAAACTTTTTTGCTAGCCTCTAGTTTGGGAGGCATAGTAAAGTTATTGCCAGCCTGGCCACTGAATCTCCCGAAACGTACTTGGTCCTGGAAGTTTTGTCGTGTCCCGTGACTGGGTGGTATGCCACCCGGTGAACAGAACTGCATTTACATTAGAAAGTTACATTAGGATCTTCCTCGAAGTTGGAGCCAGTTTCCACAGCATCAGGGCTCATCCTCTCTTATTTTATGTTCACTACTGTTAATGCTTACAGCAGGAAATGCTGGGCCGCCAAGGAGATCCTCTGGCTGCTGGTACAAATGTGGCAAGAGCCAAGGTTATCTCATGCCAGTGAAAACTGAAGTAAATGTCATGGGCGTCCTAATACATTGGGCCAAACTCTCTAATATAGTAGTTTAGCAGGAGGTAGATACTCCAGAATAAGTCGATCTCGTGGAAAGGCTGCTCTCCTTAAATTCCTTGTTAGCCAGGCAGGGTCTGCTTGGATCTTGGTCTAGTGGGAGAGATGACAGCCTACCACTTCCAAAGCTTATTTTCTTCTCTGGTTCTGCCTGAGATTTTAGAAGCTGGAGCATTGCAAGTCATGCACCCCTGGGGCTTGTACTCCTACTGATGCTGTCAGGGTCCTTACCAAGATGGTGTGCTTATCAGGGTGTGGGGTACCTGGGCGGAGTCTGGGGGCCTTCTAGGAGCCAGGAGGCTGTATAGTCATTGGTGAGGATTCCAGCCAGAATTCCGTGCACCCCACTGCTGGAGAGCTTGTTTCAGTAGGATTCCAGTTGATTCTAATGTGCATTCGCAGTCGAGAGCCAGGATTAGCGTGTGTTAGAGGTTCGGTCATGTAAAAACCAAGGCTATTAAAGACAATCTTAAGCTTTAAGGAGTAAGAGAAATTGATAAAAAGTGAGTTTAGTTAAATTTTGAAAGGTAGGTCTCTGTCGCATGTTTAGAAGTGTCTATGTTCCGTGACAGAGAGCAAATGATAAGATGTTGAAACTCCATATAAATGGGGGAAATATGCTTTAGGACACATGCATTTTAAAGGGGGGAAAAAAAAACCTAAATGATTGTGCTGTCACCTATCTCTGTTCACAGATTTTGGACAGCTTTATATAGAGTAGCAGCCCAAGGACAGCTAGCAGGTAATTCCCATTTTTGAATTGAATAGTTGAGAATTGGACAAATACATTATTTCATTCAAGACTATGTTTAGGATTGGAAGCAATTGTGTCTAAATGTTTTTTACTGTCTGTTATTAAGAATGGGGGGTTTGTATGTTGCCCCCCCCACCATCTCTGGTCATTACTTGTATGAGTTTTCTAGATTTATATTAATGGAAATTCATTTTTTTTTGTTTTGTTTTTTAAACTGAGGGGAAAAGGCATTTCTTCCTTTTCAAACATGTTCATTTAAAGGAATTTTAGAAAGCATAACCTTGTAGGGAGTTAAGACAGAAACATCGATCAAGGACAATTACAGAGCCGTTCATGATCCCATGAGAAAATTTTCATTTTGAACACCAGTGCTAGAGAAGACCAGAGAAGGAGGAGGTCAGAATGCTCAAAAATAGTTGAGTTCATGGTCACGGTGAGACTTGGACATCTCAGTTTGGTTAGGGTTGGACGCACAATGCAGCTAGTATGTTAGAGGCCTGGGGAGAATGGAGGTTTCTGGTTGGTCAGCTGGTTCTTTGGAAAGTGCTCTGTGATGCTGAAATTTCAAGCAGACTCCCTGCTGAGCACAGATTTTCCCCAAGCTGAGAATCCATCTCACAACCCCAAGATCACAGCCTGAGCTGAAATCGAGTTGGACACTTAACTGACAGACCCACCCATGTGCCCCAATATTGTTTTATTTCTACCAGTGTCCATTTCCCTTTCTTTTACTATTTTGAAAAAAATCCTAGAGGTGATTCTGTTTCATCTGCAGTAGAGTATGAATTCTAAAAGATAAGGACTCCTTTATAAGAAAAAAAAAGTACCTAAAAACTGAAATTTCTTACAACCAAATAATCCAGTCAGTGTTCACATTTTGAGCTGTCTCAAATGTTGTAATTGTATATTTTTTGCAGTTTGTTTGATTCAGAACCCAAATAAGATTTAAATATTGCAGTGTGATTGATACGTTTCTTAAAACTCCATCAATCTGCAAGTTAAATCTCTCTCTTTTTAAAAAGATTTTATTTATTTATTTGACAGAAAGACACGGTGAGGGAACATAAGCAGGGGCAGAGGGAGAGGGAGAAGCAGGCTTCCCACCAAGCAGGGACCCCGATGCAGGGATTGATCCCAGGACCCTGGGATTATGACCTGAGCCCAAAGCAGTTGCTTAACAACTGAGCCACCGAGGTGCCTTTCTATTTTATTTCTACCACTTGAAATTTATTTATTAAAGAAACCATATCATTTGTCCTGCACAAGTTGAAATATTCTGGCTTCTATTGCTTACTTTTCTATGGTTCACTTGCTATTTATTATTGTCCTGTAACTTGGGTCTAGAAGCTTCCTCAGATTAAGGTTGATTTTCAGGGGGTATAATTACTTCCTAGCTGATGGTAGAGATTATGCTTTTCTGATAGAAAAATAAAAAGGTGAGATTCATATTTTTAAGATGATCTATCTGGAAGCGGTGTGCAGAATGGATTGGTGAAGAAGGAAATGGATGGAGAGATCCCAATTAGAGGTTAGGCTCAAACAGCACAGGATGGAAAGGGGAGATGAGGGCAGGGCCGCCAAAAAGCAACAGGTCAGAGATGAAAGATTTTAAAAGAAGAGTGAATTTTCAAAAACATTTTAACGTTGACTCTACCAAATGGAGAGCTGTAAGTCAGAGTGGAATTTTGTAAATGGGTTTTTGGTGATTAGGTTCGGAAAAATGGTACTTTGTGCCTGTTACATTTGAGGTATTGGCATAATATCCCTGTAGAATTGTGTTACCCTGGGGGGACTAAAGATTGAGTACAGGGGAGAGTTTAGGGAAGGAGTCAGAAATTTAGGGATCACCCATCTGCCTGGGGATTAACAGCCAAAGCAGGAAAATGGACCAGTTCAGAAATTCAGGAGTGTAAAAGCGAAGCTAGTGCCTGGTGCTTTCCTTACACAGTTCGTCGGCTCGGTTTCCTCTCCACAGTTGTCACAAGCAGCATATTCCACGGTCCCCAGAGACTGGAGTTTCTTTCAGGGATGCCACATCTTGCCTTTCTTTTGCTTCTGCATTTTTTCATAGGGTGCGGGTGCTAGGAGGGCAAATTGTTGAGCGGGACCTGCATGCTGTTGAGGCCAGGGGTGGTAGCTTTCCCAGGCTGGAGATTCCCTCAGGGGTGTGGACGGACAGCTAGCAGAGTGAATAAAACTTGTGTTAACAGGTCCTGAAGTGAGCCTGGAAGGAAGTGAAGATGCAGAGTGAGCTGGGCAAAAAGCTTATTTGGCCAGCCCTAAGGAAAAGACTTTGGAGTTGAGGTGACTTGACATTTCCTTCCGTTGTGATCCCTGTATTTGTGAGCCTGGCTGACACCATGACCGGGAACCAGGTAGTTGAAGGCGGGTACCACCAGTCTTCTGGTATCCTCTCCTGTTTCTTTTGTCTCACATCCATCAGAATTCCGGGGAAAAGGGTTAATGGGAAGGCACAAAAATTATAGATTGTCCTAAAGAAGTCCTTTCTTACTCAAAGTATCTTAAGAAAATGTGTTATTCCAATATCTGTTTTAAACTTTTTGAGAGCATCGTATTTACCCATCTGTGTTTTATATGTGTATTACCTAGTTTTAGAAGGATGGACAGAATAAATTTTTGCTGTCAAATATCTGTCGGTAATATGGTGAAAAAGATAATGGGTGCTTCATCAGGGGAATTCTCTTACAAATCCCTTACATTTTTTTGATCCTTTAGAAGATTATATATCAAATTTTATAGCATTCAAGGCTACAGTTATTATTTTTTCGTAGTTCTGGGCTTCCCGGAAGTATTTGTTGGTATTGCCAAGGAGTTGTCACATTGGTGTATGAACCTTTTTGGTTTTGCTCCCTACAAGTTTTGAAGGATTTTGCGAATGTAAAGTGAACAATGACAACAAAACCCACCACGTTGGATCACATTCCATCTCAGGAAAACCAAGGGCTGCCGCCAAGCACACTGCAGCAGCTGACGAAAGCTCAGCACGAAATAGCCAGTCTCACGGGGGTGATGAGTGACAGCACGCTAGAGATGTGTTAGCAACGTGATATGGCAATGAAAAAGGCCAGCTCTATTTTTGGCTGTGCTGCACAGAACTGCATCTCCACACGGGGCTGACCGTCCCTGCTTCCCCGGGTCTGGTGAGGCGGCATCCCAGATGCTCTGTTGGACACGCGTGCCCCGGAACGATAGACCGATGGGTGCAGGTCCCAAGCAGAGCATCTGCGGTGATGAAGGGCTTCAGAGAAGAACTGGTGTGTTTAGCAGTGAGCATGGAAGCAAAGAGACGGGAGCCTTTTTGGAGATCAGATGAAGGAATATCGTTGTTTTAAAGTCTCAGCAGAGTTCTGAGTCCTCAGTAGTTAGCACTGCTTTAGTACAGAGCACGTTGGAGGGGTTCCTCAAGCTGTTTCAGAGATAGCTGCAAAGTGAAAGGAAGTTCTTGTCTATTGTCAACTGTGTTTTTATCGAGGGGGCAATAAATGCAGCAGTGCCTGGTATTCTTGAAAAAAGGAATATAAACTAATAACCGATCGTGTAGCTCAGGTGCTTTTGATTGGAAATACAAATGCAAAAGTTAAACTTGGCAACAATGAAGATGAGACTTTACAATTTTTAAAAATTCAAAAAAGAAATAAGGGAACTATTTACTTTCCATACCAGTTGAGGTGAGCGCAGCGGAAAGGAATTATAAACGCAAACCAAACCGAATGTCAGGAAATCCTTCCACGGTGAGAACTGTTGGTCTACGGGATGGTCCCCTAGAAGAATGGGGTTGAATTTCCTTGGGCATTTGATCCTGACGGAATTGAATGTGTATCACTAGGGAAATAGACTGAATATCCCTGCAGGCTTTCTCATTTCTTCTCTGACTCTGGTCCTTGCTGATGATCTGTTCACCTGCTGTGATTAGAAATGCCATCTCTTGTTTTTCCCCACGCAGGCACATTTTCGATGCTCTGCTGATTGGTATAGGGTATGGGGGAGATTCACTGCCCTGAGGTTGATCCAGTTCTATAGAATTACTCCTCTGTTTGGGATGCAACACAGGTAGGGTCACTAGGGTCCCTCACTGAAGGCAGATGAACTTGGTAGAGGGGGCTGGTGTGAGAGTGTCAAGGTGTTCTTCAGAGATTCCTAATAATCCAGTAGGGTTGCAGGCTGGCCTCCCTGGGCTGTTTTGGGAATGGGAGAGTGGTAGGCATGAATGCCAGTTCAACTCCCCCCGCCCTCCACCCTGCCCAGGATTTTACTGTAAAGAATAAGGATTGTGAAAATTTTTAAATTAGATGTGTGAAAATTTTATTTAAAAAATTTTTTTTGGAAAAGATTTTATTTATTTGAGAGGGAGAGTGAATGCATGTGAGAGAGAACACAAGAGGTGGGGAGGGGCAGAGGGAGAGGCAGACCCCTGCTGAGCAGGGAGCCTGATGTGGGGCTTGATCCCGGGACCCTGGGGTCATGACCTGAACCGAAGGCAGATGCTTAACTGGCCGAGTCACCCAGGCACCCCGAAATGTGGTAATTTTAAGTTCTTGCACGGGAGAGAGCTCCTGAAGAACAGAGTGGCTCCTTGTGCTGTGGCATTGATGGATGTGCCAGGCTTTGTCTGGAGCAGCATCATTGCCTCATCAAAGTAAATTGAAAATACTAACGAAATATTGGGTCATTACAAATGGTCTGCTTCCCTGTAAGTAACTGGTCTGTTGGATAAGATTATTTTCTTAGCTTGGCATTCAGGTGCCTCCACAATTGGGATGAGCCTTCTCTTCCATGCTTAGTTTTACTCTTTTCCCGTAGACATGCTCTGGTTAAATTAGTCTTCAAGTTGGACTCTGTCCTTCCTCGCACTAGTATTTGGCTTTATACTGCACATCTTTCCCACCATCTCTGCCCGCATGCCTGGATACCTTCTTTCCTGTGCTCCAGTCAGCTCTGTCTTATCCATGAAGCGCCCATGATTTCCTTTCCAGAACTTGTTGTGCTTCTTGTTTTTACTACTCTTTTGGCATATCTCATAGTTACTTCTTTTCCTCTACCGAATCCACATCTTTCCTTCTCAGGCAGATAAGAGTCCTCTGGAGGACCATTTGTCCCAGTGCTTTTGCACTTGCAGGTTTTAATTCTTTTTTCAGCTCCTATTTTGAGAGAAGGGACATTGTTTATTAATCGTCGTTCCCCACCCCCTCGCCCCCCGCCCCGCCCCCTCCACCCCTCCCCGCCCCAGAATTTGGTACAGCTTAAGTATGTCAAATATGTACCTAATATTTCTTGAGTGAATGAGTGGTTGATACCTAGTAGATACTGATTGATTTCAGATTGAATTTTAAGTGCCTTGTAAATAGGATGAACTTTGTAGATTTAAAAATCATGTAGCAGAGGAATCATAAAACTGAAGATTTGCTTCCCAGGAGAGCATTTCACCTCTTCCTTCTAAACTGGACGGTAGTTCAGTCATTTCTAGGGTTTCTGTTGGCCAGGCCGCTTAGCTCAGGCTTCCAGATAAGTTCCAGATAACATCAATAATGTTGGCAAGAGAAACCATTAATAATGGAGATGACCACAGTACCATTCCTAGCTAACCTGGGCTCGCTCATTGGCGTCATTTCTAGTGTGGGTGTGACAACACATTTGGAAGAATGGTGACAAATTTGATAATAGGTTAAGTCAAAATGAGACTATCCGAAATTGTCCTGAGTTCTTTGGGGGGAAAAAAGGAGGGATTTTACATTTTGATTTTTCATTTCCATTTTCTTATTCTTATTAAAGTTTCCCTGCATATCTTGCTGTAAATGAACTGGACTTGCTGTAAATCAAATCCACTTCTTTCTGTGATGTCTTTTGTGTATATTTATCTTCTTTTAAGTGTTAAGTCTTTCTTCAGAATCATCTGGGCTTGTATTATGTAATTCTTTTGAGTAAATGTCATTTATTTATTTATTTATTTTTAAAAGATTTTATTTATTTATTTGACAGACAGAGATCACAAGTAGGCAGAGAGGCAGGCAGAGAGAGAGGAGGAGGAAGAGTAGGCTCCCCTCGGAGCAGAGAGACCAATGCAGGGCTAGATCTTCAGACCCCGGGATCACGACCGGAGCCGAAGGCAGAGGCTTTAACCCACTGAGCCACCCAGGCGCCCTGAGTAAATGCCATTTAATCAGAGCATGCATTTCACCTGAGGGGCAGCTGCAAGCAAGTGGCGTGGAGATGTTCCCTCTGAGGATGGTTTCTGAAGTGTATTGTGGTCTTCTGGGAGATGAGGTGCTATAGAAATGTAAGGTTTTTATTACAACTCCCTACTATACAGAAAGAACCATGCTAACATCATTGATGATTCTTTTGCATAATCAAAGAATTAAGCAAAAAAGTCATATTAATTTTCAGCTCCATTAGAGATGCAAGAATCAAAAAAAGATGTTTGCCAAATGGGAAGGGACCAAATTGGTGGGAAAAAGAAATTTTATTTTAATTTCAAGCTTCAAGAGCATGTTACAAATGTAGCATAAAAAAAAGATCCTACCCAAAGTACCTCACAGTGGCCTTTTTAAAGACAAGCAGAGTCACGGGGGTGGGGGGGGGTGGGAAAGGGACTACAAGAATATGAAATTAAAATTGCTGTAATTTAGTCAGTTTATCGTAGTAAATTACTTCAGAGAGCCTCAATTTGAAGATGTCCAGCTAGTCTGTGATAATTAGTGTAATTTTGTCCTGGTCACCAAGTCTTTATATTATTGCTGGCCAAATAGCAGTACTTTTGCCTCTTTTTTTTTTTTTTTTTTTTTTAAACGTGGTAGTGATTGAGATGATGATAAATCCATTTACTTGTGGGAGGGTAAAGGTGAACGTCCTAGGGCAAAATAGGGGCACTTCAAGGGTTCAGTTTAAAGAAAGTTGGCATTTTTAATATAAAAAATCTTATAATTTTCCTGTACCTACCCGGAAACTCCATTCCAGTATGTGGTGGTGTTCATCTTCTGGGGTCATTGATCAGAGGACTAGAGAGGTGGGAAAGTGTATGCCATGGAGAGCAGAGCCCTTGTCTTGAAAACAAAACCCCGGAGGCAACCAGGAGAGCTTGGCAGATCCCTCCTCTTCTAGATCTGTAATGCTCTTGATTTTCTGTCTCCTCTTACCTCCATTCATGACCGACTGGGTTCCAAAAGGGTATGAGCAGTTCCCGGTGTTTAAAGGGCAAGTGAACAGGATCCCTGTGATCTGTGGTGGTTCGGAATGTGCTCAGATTGTCCATGTTTAGGCCCCATGTGACTCTGAAGGCAGTGAGTTTTACTGCTCAAGTAAAAAAAAAATATATATATATATATATACACACACACACAGTATTTAGGAAGGAAAAAGCCATCTGTTCATTCTGCCTGCATTTCTGTGGGGATTTAATCTGACCCGAATCGCTTGGGATTTTATGGAATAAACCTGCACTAATTTTTTATGAAAAAGAGTGCCAGGGGGTATAGGGGGCACCCCAGCTTTTGCTTTAGGGGCTGGTTAGCTCAGTTCAGCTGATGCTGTCATTTTTTTCTTTGTTGCATGTGTACATGGCCAGCAGTTGTGTTTTTTTTTTTAATGTTAGCCTTTTCTGACTCCTTCTGGAAGAAGTTCGTTCCTTTGTCATAGCATGAAAAGTTCTCAGGGTGGACAGGGACATCAGGAATGACTTTAGACAGACTGGTGGTTACGGTGTGGTCCCCAGACTAGCATCAACAGTCACTTGCGAACCAGTTAGAAGTACAAATTCTCGGGCTTGGTCTCAGATACACTGACTGAGAAACTCCAGCAGGATGGAGGTCTGTGATATGTGTTTGAACAAACTCTCCTGGGGATTCCGACGTGTAGGAGAACCATGGAATTTTAGATACGAAGGTGTAGCAAGGAAGTACTGAAGTTACTTCAGGAAACTTAAGCACTCATACTCACTTAAGCTTATGACTGTGACACAGGCCAAACCTTAAATATTTTTTTTTTTCCATTGCTCAGAACATTTCAGGGAGCTTGGAGTTATTATTCCCAAGCTCCCATGAGGACTGTGTCCTCGTGATTGGTAAACAGTAGTAGAGTCAGGCTTTGGATCCTGGTCTGATGTCCATGTTTATTGCCTTAACAACTGTTCAATAGGGAGATTTTAAAAAGAATGATTGAAGTGACTACTGTAGTGACTTTTTCCCCTCCAGAGATTTTATTTATTTATTTTAGAGCAAGAGCGTGTGTGTGGTAGGGAGGAGCCGGGGGTGGAGGGGTGATGGGATGGACAAGTAGACTTTGCACTGAGCATGGAGCCTGGCTTGGGGCTTGATCTGATGACCCTGAGATCACAACCTAAGCCGAAGTGAAGTTAGATGCTTAACCAACTGAGCCCCCCAGGTTCTGCTGTAGTGACTTATGTGAGGGAGGCACCCAAGAGGTTCCACAGCAAGTTGGGTGTCAACAGCAGCCAGGGTGTAAACCTAGGACCCTGTTCTAGCACATCTCTGCCTTTATTTCCTTGTAATCATTTAGTTAGCCTAAGATCTCCCTGGAAAACATGCCCCTCCTGGGAGCCTTGATTCCTTGGATGACCGGCTTCCCAGTATAGGGAGCCTCGCCCTTTTCCAGCAAGGCTTTCACTTCAAAACTGGGAAAATTAGCATAGTGGAGTGACTTTTTCAAGGTCATCATCGCTATCCCATTGGAAGAGCTATAGTTTGTTTACGTGAGTGTTGCAGGACTGAAGCTTCACTGCCAATCTTTCAAAAGAGCAAGGAAATACAAACTAACCGAGACGTGAGGTTCACTTTTATGTGTGCTTTGGTGGAGGAGTCCGTTTGCAAACCAGAGTATTTGTTTGACTTGCCACTCTGCTGTTTGTCACAACCATCATGGCTTCATCCATCTCAAGCTTTGATTCCTAACGGCCTCTGAGCCAGCCAGGATCTATCACAGACAGAGCCAGGCTTGCCGTCTTACCTAAGCCCGGACATACCCTCTGCTGTTGTTTGTCCCCACCCCACCCCCATACACCTGTCACCTAAAGTCGCAGGCTCTGCAGGTGAATTCATAGCTCTTGATCTATTAGCACTGAGGACGACTTCTTTGTTTTATTTTATCTGTAAACTAATACTGTGTCATCTCCGAGCAGACGCTCAATAATTTCAAAAAGAATTAATATTTTGATCCTTATCTTGCCATCTTTTCCTATTACTGTCATGCCTGTCCTCTATTACTCCATTTATCTTTTTTTATCTATTCATAATTCCCCTTTCTCTTACCTCTGAGCTGTTGTGCTTGCCATTCCTCTAGTGCAGATACCCCATCGTCTTGTTTTCTTTAAACCTAATCTCTCCATTAGAAATTAAAACATTTAAAAATTACAGCAAACATTTACTGAGTGTTTACCAGATGCCACTATGCTTAAACTCAGTACTTCACTTACATAATTCCACTGAATCCCCACATTGATGATGCCATTAGTCTTAGTGTTAGGTGACAAAAGCAATTTTAAAGAAGTCTGGTGACTTACTTGCCTCCCTATTAAGTGGTGAGATCAAGATTCACACTCTGCTTTGTCTAATTCCAGTTGGACACGTGACCGCTGTGATATATTGTCTCCATTGTTTTTCAGAGTTTATCTAAACCTTGATGGCTTTGTCTGCTCCTCTTCATTATGGTATTTTGTTCATATATTAAGCTTCAGGTGCTTGTTGCAGTTGGAGAAAGAAAAAATGTGTAGAGACTAGTAGGCAGGACCTCCAGGCCAGAACTTGTGTACATAAAATCTCAAGAATCTTCCAGTGGAGGGACCTGAGTATCACACAGAGGAAGCCATAATGGGCTACAGCCTTCCGGCTTACAATTTATTTCACATTTGTCAGACTATCTTGTTACTTGAGTTCATACGTAAGCTTGGGTGCCATTTTCAGTAAATTACAATGTAGGGACAAGGAGAAGGGTGCATACATGGCTCTGGGAGGAAGTAGGGCTGTATCAGCATTTTCCTAGTTGAAGCAGCTCCTTTCAACCCAGGATCTTAGTGGCTTTGTATACTCCCATGTTAACCCTTTTCTGTGGTTCACAATTGCTCTCTGTATTTGCTTTGGTCCGTCATGTTGAGCTTCTGGTGTAGCCTACAGCAGAGTGGGGCCTGATCTTCATTTTGCTTAAATTTCCTCTCCAGACATTACCTGGTAACCCCCTCTTTCTTCAAGCAAAAGTCGAGCAAGTCCACTGACTTTTTCTTGTTCTCCTTTGTTTATGTCATTGTGTTCCACATTCTCAGAGGTGTGAGCACCAGACAGCTGGTTATCTTTAGTCCTTCAGTGTGAGCCTAATTTGGTGGCCTGCCTTCCATTTTCTCTAAATGGAATTGCATTTATTTCAGAAGATGACCTGTGGCTTAATTAGTATCTCTAAACTGATTAGAGAATGTAAAGCGGTATTTAAGTGCTTATTTTTTAATTACACTTATAAAGGTTAAAATATTGATAACTCAACCATCATTACTATCATTGGTTAGAATCTGTATACCATTTACATTTCCAAAGTGCTTTACTCATGTAAATTAGCTGGTCCTCCTGGCATTTCTGTAAATTATGTTGGTATTATCCTGTGAAATGTTGACATTTTTAGTTTATAGTTACTATTTTTATTTCAGCCAAACCATACCTTGTTAAAAGGGTGAAAGTGATGAATAGCATTTAGAGCCTGTAAAGGTAAACATTTGTAATACCCTTGAAGGTAAGTAGGGCCTGGAACTACCAGAAGGGCTGCCAGGCTGGTAGGTGAGAATGGATCTTGTCTTTGTACAGATTGTGGATCTTAAGTTTTTTTCTCCCCCACCCCTCTTTCACCTTCTCCACCTGTTTATTTTGCCTTATTTTGCAGATGAGAATGTATACACATCATAGGAGTGTATTTTTCACACATTTTCACAAACTAAATATACCCACGTCATCGACACCCAACTTAAGAGATAACACACCAGCGGGATCTCTGAAGCCCCCCTTCTCTTGTTCATTATGTTCATTTGAGGGCAAGAGTCTGTCTTACAGACAAGTGTAGCTAGAATTATGGGTGTAACAAGTTTCATGCTCAGATGTTTTATTTATGCATGTCGTCTTTCTGCATCTCAGAAATTTTATCTCCCCCATTTACAGTAGTACCTAAAACTCACAGAAGAGATACACACTTCATGAACGCTGTAGACAAAATGCAGTGTTGGACCTCGCAGAAATGAGACCTTGGGCCCTTTTAGGGAAGCTTCACATGGAAGTGGGATTAGAGCTGGGTGGAGAGCTTGGATAAGAAGATTGAGTTATGAGAAGGGAAAAGGAAGGGTAGGAGTGGCTTGTATTCCCAGCAGGGAGATTAGATACTTTGCATGGGCCCTGTTGTGGTGACAGGTAGTAGCCCACTTTGTTGGGAGGAAAGGAGCCCTATACAGGTGTCGTCACCCTTCAAATTTGTGAGGTAAGTAGGGGCCAGATTTTTGAAGCTTTTGAATGTCAACGAAGGTTTCATAGTAAACTGACACTTATGGATTCCTTTCTATGTTAGGCATGGTGCTCAGTGTTTTTGCATACATTTAGAGTTTGTACTCAAGTCACTTGAGGCTCTGGAGGCAGAGGGTAGTGGCACTAAAGACACCTGAGCACCCTGGAGAGAACTGGAAAGACTTGGAGGCAGGAAAATCAGTTAGAAGGCCACTGTGGTTGATCTGACCTGAGATGATGAGACCTCAGATTAGGGTGGGTTCTACAAGGTGTAAATCCAGCTACTTGAAGACCCTGGACCTAGACTTAAGCAGACTCAAGTAGAGACTTAAGATTTTCTTGATTATTTTACATGTAATCCAGTAGAACAGTTAACAGGTGATAAGAGTATTTAGCTGGGGGCGCCTGGGTGGCTCAGTGGGTTGAGGCCTCTGCCTTCAGCTCAGGTCATGGTCTCAGGGTTCTGGGATCGAGCCCTACATCGGGCTCTCTGCTCAGCAGGGAGCCTGCTTCCTCCTCTCTCTACCTGCCTCTCTGACTACTTGTGATCTCTGTCTATCAAATAAATAAAAAATCTTAAAAAAAAAAGTATTTAGCTGGTAGATATTTATCAGTCACCTGCTATAGGGACATCTCTATACCAGGTTTGATGCATTGCTCACTCCGCCCTTCTGCTCACTTGGCACTGGTTAATTTGGGGTTAACCATTTAGTAAGTGGCTTCTTAAGATTTGTAGATAACCGGTCACTTAGGAGTCACCCTGTGGCTGACGGTAGTGTGTTATAATGCTCTCCCCTCCATTTTCTTCTTAGGAATTTTGCTTTGCTTTTTTAAGCAGCATGTTAATGTCAGGTCATTGAACCTACCTTACGTTTTATCTTTTTTTCTTTCTCATTCCATTATTTTAGGAACCAAAGCCAGATTTCTTTGAGGAATTATTTTTTACCTCTTCTCTCCGTTTTAGTGCCTGTTGGCCATAACAACTATCTAAAATTTGTCTGGACCCTCCTTCCATCCCATCACTCCTCTGAGAGATCCTCTTCCGCTGTTTTGTGTTACATGGTGGGTTAATAAACTAGATAATGGGAAGGTGAATATCGAGACGGGTGGTGTATGTTGATGGGTAGATGAGTGGGTACTATGGGAAGTCGTGATAGAGAAAAAGGAAAGATGCGGAGAATGAAATGTATACATATGGTGAAAACAGACACAGAAAGTGAAAAGATGCGAGACCTTGGAGTGGTGGCACAAGGAGCTGTCTGTAGCCAGAGGATTGTAATTGACATCAGGTTCTGAAACTCATTACCAAGTTGTGCAGGAAGCAGTGAAAGTTACAAACATGTCTTTCGAGTGTTCTTTCAACCACCTGGAAGAGTTGCGTGATTTTTAATATTACGCTGGGCATGCCTAAGTTATAGTCACCACTTGTTATAGTATTGTTCATTGCTGCCATAGTGCACACGTCTTTTTATGTGCGTTCTGAAAAGATTGAGCCTCTTTGTAGTGGCTTTTGTATTAATACTAAGTCAAATTTAGGGAGCTGTCTTCTCTCATCTTCAGTCCATTAACTTCCCAGTGATCTTAGTTGTCCTAAAATTTGGTCTTTTGTAACATGGTTAGTTTTATGTTCTTTAATAATTAGAGGATAAATGATCAGTCTTTTCATTGGAGATTTTTTTTAAGATAACTGAATGTATTAAATAAAAATATACAGTGACATTTGCATGACTTCCTTTTTTTGGTCTAAATTTGACATAAGTTTAGCTTCTTCAACTTTTTCATCTATTTCTGAATACTTTTAATAGATGCATTGTTTATTTTCAAACTAGAATATTAATTACCCCTTTTAAGGCAAATTGCTATCCAAAACACATTAACTGTGCCTTCACTGGGAACCGTGGTAACACATTTTCACCTGACAAAAGGGGGCGGCCAGAAAATTAGCTAATGAAATAGTTGTCCCAGACTGGTATGTAATTAAGGTCTTTGCAAAGCCCTTTGGGAAACCAGAAAATCCATGATGAGTTATTGGTATGTGAGTTACCTATTGCTCTACTAAATAAAGTGGAAATGAATTTTTTCTCTAGAAAGTATTTAAAACAAAACAAGTCATAATTATATTAGTTTTGCCTAAACATTGTGGTGTACTGAATATGGGAAATACTTAGGTCACATTCTGACTCGTGCCAGTTGTCATGAAGTACCAGTGCGTACTGCTGTGTATGTTGCAGAATTTGAAGGCTGTTGTTGAGTTACTCCTTCATACAGCTGTGGGGGCAGCAATGCTGTCATGTTCATTTGACCTTTAGGGAGGTGAGTTGTGGACAGGTCCCCTTATTCAGGGTTTCTCAAACTACAACATGAATATGAACTACTTGTTCTTAAAATACAGACTTTTATTCGATAGTTGTAGGTGGGGCTAGGTAGTTCACATTTCTGGCAAGTTCTTAGGTGATGCCAAACCACTTGTACCACACTTTGAATAACAAGACTCTAATACTTACGAGAACAAGAGAAGAAATGTCTTTACTTGTGGGATGGAACACAAATGTGTGTGCGCGCGCGCGCACACACACACACACACACACACACACACAGCCACCCACCCACCCACCCAGTCCTTTAGCATTTCTAACCTTGAGAGGTTGGGATTTTTAAAGGGCTGTGATCTCTACTCTCGTCCTTCAGTACCCTTTCCCCCTAGTTACTGTGAGCCTACCATATTTGTGGAAAGACTCCTGGCCGGGCAACACATTTGACCCAGAATGCAAGTTCTGAACTTCTCTGTGGGTTGTCATTGTTAGCAGAAAAGAATTTGGCCTATTAGAGTGGTTGGCCACTAGAATGATACCAGTGTTATTTATTGGGTCCTGCTTTACTGTCTTTTGATGCACATAATTTTAAAGTTTTCAAGAAGCCAATTTGTCTGCTTTTTTGCTGCTTCTGCTTTTGGTGTCATACTCAGGAAATTCAGTGCATGAATCCCTTGCCCTGTATAAAACCCTTTGTCTAAGGGTTTTATATATTTAGGTCATACATTTTGGTCTTTAATCTATTTTTATTTTTTTATATGATGTTAGGTAAGGGTCCAACTTTATTTATTTATTTTGCATGTGGATATCTAGGTTCCCCTGCACGATTTGTGAAAAAGACTCACAGCTGTATTCTTAGTGCCTGGCACATAAAAGTGTTTATTGAATAAGATATTCAATGAAAAAAAAGGTTGTAAGTATTATCTTTCCTTTGCCGAAGGCAGAACTTACAGTGCTTTTGAGGCTATGGAAAATTTATATTAAAATCATACCACATTGATTTAGTAGTAAAGTTTTGATGGTGTATATAGAACAAATTTCAATAAGACAAAATTTGGAATTTTATGTTAGTATATAGTCAGTGATCCATATTATATGAAGTAGAAGGGAAAAGATCTGGAATAATCATCCTAAAACCAATAATAAATATTTGAGTAGAGATAGGGAGGTTGTGGAAATTATTAAAAAATAAGGTTATTTTTCCTTTTTGTGGTTTTTCTATTCAGATGATGGTCAAATAATATAAGTATTACCAATAGATACTGATAGTATAATTTCTTGTTTTCTGAATGTGGTTTTTTTGGGGGGGGGGGCCTTTCAAGGCAAATGTGCCACCTAACAGAGGTGATGGGATTATTATTTAGTGCTAGCAAGAGAATGAAATTCTACCCACCCACCTACCAATCCATGCACATCACTTAGCATATATTTGAGTCTACTGTGGGCAAGACGCTGGGGTTGCCAGCAAGATGGATATTATCTTAAAGATAAAATATGTCTATAATTTACAAAAACATCTCAAGCATGAGTCTGCGTTGGTATTCTCAGTGAATCAGTACTTACATAATGATACACTGCTTGCAAAGGTCTTCCCCTGCCTCACCTCCTTTTATTTCTGCATCATAGATGAAGAAACTAAGACAGAGAGTAATTTACACAAAGTCACATGGTGAGCCAGGAGAAAGTAAACTGGAATTCAGGATAGACTCTGATTCCAGATCCCATGACATTTTCTTTAACCATCTGTTCTTCATGGGCTGTTGTAGAGTACTTCACAGAACCCCAACAAGTTTTCAAGATTGTGGATTGAAAAGTACTTACAAAAAATTTCTGCATGTGTTCCAGTGCTTAGAATTTGTGAGCATTATGGATTAATACAACCTAACTTGTGTACATTGTACACCTATTGTGTTTCTATTGCTTTAAAACATTAAAATCACAGTTTTACCCTGAATGGTTTTCTAAGATTGTATTTTTAATTTTATTGTAAAGGGTAGTATTTTTAAAAATTTCTTTTGACTCTTTGTCTTTGCCTCTTGTCATTTCTTTGCTATATTGGTAAAATATAAAAGATTAAGTTCTCATAGATAGCTAGAACTTTAGAGAAAGAGTATATTACTGGAATTCTAACGTGTAAGTAAAATGTAGTTCTCATAGTTCACTTTAGTTTATATCTGCTTATACAGAAAATATTTCGGCAATATTAATTTTTATTGACTATCAATTCATAAAAATGAATATAACTGGTTTTATTAAATATACTATGCTTAATGAATGTAAAATGGTATTATAACGCAGAACTTGGACAGAGAGTGACAGGAAACAGTCTGTTGCTGATGGTGTGAATGTCCCAGAATGTGTGCATTGAGCCTCATGTTCTTTATTAGGATGGCTACTCTTTGCCCTCATTTGGGGATTGATTAGTCTTGGATTTGACAAAGACCCCATCTGTAGGTAAACTTTAATAAGTTTCCTCTAGCTATCTTCTTGACTAGGCCTTGACCTTGGGCTTCTGTGTGTGTTCTTACTGGGTTCAGTTTTAGCAATAATCCCCAATCAGTTTAGGGAGAATCTCCTACCCTTTGGTTTTTGATCACTCTTGATAATTGATCCAAATTTGTCATCCTCAAGAACTTGATACCCAAGTCCTTGACCTCTGTTTAGCAAGAATTCTCCTACCCTTGGTGTTTCCTTCTAGTACTTTTTCATCCACCGCCCCGCCCTCACTCTCCTTGTCATCTATAAATCCCCAACCTGCCTTGGCTATATTCAGAGTTGAGCTCTATTTCTCTCCCCTGTTGTGGTAAATCTATTGCAGTAGACTTGAATGAAGTCTCCCTTACCATTTTAACAGGCATCAGAATGCTTTTTTCTCTTTTGAAAAGATTTATTTATTTGAGAGAGATAGCACACATGTGCATGGGAGGGAAGGGGCAGAGGGAAAGAGAGAATCTTAAGCAGACTCCTTGCTGCATATAGAGCCCACTGTGGGGCTCAATCTCACAACTCTGAGATCATGACGGGAGCCAAAATCAGAAGTCAGACACTTAACCGACCAAGGCACCCAGGTGTCCCAGAATGATTTTCTCTTTAACAGATTCACAACAGCAAAAGCAATTCAAGTAATCGAGTCTGCAGTTGGGTATAAAGGTTAAAGTCACTGTGCCTTAACATTCAAGGAAGGGGATATTGGCTATATTAAAATATAAAATATTTGAAAATTAAACTGTGAACGAATACCAGCCTGCAGCAAGACAAGATGTTTGTAAGATGAAGTCTCCAGCTAACTGAAAATGGTTGCTATAAATTACTAGAGTTAGAGCAGTTTCAACAAAATGTTGATAGTGCCAGAATTACCAAACTCCGGAGCATTTTTACTTGGTTGATGCAAAGATGCTTTTTAAAATGAAACTAGAACAAGCACAGAAAGTAGAATCTAGGTTTGAAGTGGTCTGTATTGAATACCTAGATTTATAAATGTATCCTTGGTCTCATTTAATTTTTTTTGTCTTCTCAATGATTATGCTGAACTGAGATCATTGCTCATTTGCATTTGCTCAAATGAGAAATCCGAGGCTAAAAATGATCAAATAATTTGAGGGTCAGCCAGAAGTTAAACCCAAACCTGTCTCCAAACCCAGTAAAATGATGATGATGATGATGGAGGTGTTGAGGGAGGTGCTATTGGTGACGCTGATGTGGGTGATGATGGTGGTGGTGATGGTAGTGTGGGCGGTGGTCTTGGTGGAGAGGATTGATGGGAAGTGGTGGTGATGACGTAGGTGCTGGTAGTCATGCTGGTGGTGGGGGTGGAGTTGGCAGCTACTTTTCCTTAGGATTCCTGAGCCCTGTGATGATAATCTTGTTTCATTGCAATGCTCTGTCCATGTCTCACTGCGTGATTTTGCCAAAGGACATGTCTGCTTGGATTTGAATCTCAATTAATCTGATGCCAATGTCTGTATATTCCACTGGAATCTTAGGCTACTGCCTACATTCTTTTCAGTCCATCATATGTGAATCCTGTGTATTTTCAGGGAGTACTGATGTGGATTCTGGGGCTGTGGGGCTAGGAGAAGATAATTGAACAGGTATCCATGATTCTTCTCACTTGCTTTTGCATGTTTTAATATTTAACACTTTATAAGACCAAAGGACCTCTTGAAGCACCACAGGTAGCCTGTGTTACAACCATCTTCTATAAACTTTTCTCTTGGTGGAGCTATCTGGAGTGACTGCCTAAGAAGAGAAGTGTAATCAAAATCAGATAAACCTCTCAGTAGGTTAGTATATAGATAAATCATCATCATTTTTACTCATAGGCTGTGCATTGCTCATGAGCGATCGTACAGTAAATGAGCAGATTTATAAATGTTTAGCTAAAATACAATAACAGAATGATCAAGCTATTTATTCCCACTTTATTGAGGTTTGGTTTTCCTACTACAAAGCTACTGTTTTGATAGTCTAAAAATCCTCGAATTTTGGCTGTATTAGGTTTACCTCTCTTGATTCAGTCCTCTTACAGAATGTGCATACTGCCTGAGTGAGAGGAGAAATGCAAGTGTAATGTCTGTGCTACACATTGTAGCTAAGCATAGTGCCCCCCCCCCCATCTTCTCAAAGCAATCATGTGGAGCATTACCAGCTATGAGAGGCAGAATGTGCTGGAGGCTGAATTTCTTTGTTGATGTTCCAGATATTTCCAGAAAAGGCCAGAGGAGTTGATTTGCTTTTGTTTCTCTGAGCATTTATGTTATTAGCTTCTGAGATCACTAGCTCAGAGCAGTGGGCATGACTTTGTTCTATCCTCGTCCTGACCCCTGCTCAACCTTTCTTACTGAGGAACATATTAAGAGCTAGTCTTATTCAGATATGTGGCTGGGTGTGATCCTTCAATTAATTTTTTCTTTTCTATATATTTTAATTACCCCAGGGATCTGGTGTTCTGAAGAACGTTACATTTATCCTGTTGGAAGTACTTTGGTCTTCCAGCCTCTGGGTTAGTTAACCTTACCCGGCTAGGGAGGAGAGTTGAATGAACGAACCAGACATCACTGGACCTTACTTGCAGGGAAATCTGCTGTCAGTTAACATTTTAAAAGAATTGTACATTTTTCTTGTTCTTAATTATTATTAGCTTGTGTGTACGATGCTCTTAAGAGAATATTCGGAATTAATAACCTTGTTTAACAAATAAAGACATGAGGACTAAGCACATGGATTCTCAAGGAGTCTCTTCTCCAGGCTAAGAAATGAAATTATATTTTACCTGGGCCTTGCTGCCTTTTCATTTTTACCCCCTACCACCAGACAGCCCATCCTGCTGAGCCAACACACAGTGCATGTACTTTTGGAAATGGCTTTATGTCCATGAGCACCACACAGTCAACCTGTAGGTATCATAATAATGTGTCGGGCATGTGTTTCAGGGTAGCTCAGAGTCTCCTTATCAGGACTTATCCATCTTACAGGATATCAGAGGAGGGAGAAAAGAAAGCATTGCATCTGAGAAAAAAGCATTCTATTAGGGAAATTAAAGTTTTGTGTAGGATTATCAAAAGAACATTAAGACTGAGGGATGTCTTCTTTGACAGTACATGTGTTCACAATGGTCATATGTGGGCATCTGTCTGCTGTCTGTATTTTGCATTCTGTTTGAATAAATACATTTAAGGTCTCCAGAAGATGGTACTAAAGTTGGTTTGAAATCTACATTAGTGTCAGTAGGTCTAGACCATTTAAATTGTGCTACGTCACCATCTCTCATCTTACTAAAGCTTAGGACCAGAACTGTTGGATGCAACTATGATCTTGAAAGGCTAAATTTACAGATACAGTGATCTTTGGGTCATTTACTTTTTCTCTTTTTTGGCTACATATTATAAATTATAAAATATATACAAAAATTGTTATGGTCAGCCATCTTAAAGATACCTAAATTTAGATCAAAAGGAACTTGGCAAAATAATGTGTCAACTCATCCACTTCTGTAAAAAAAAAAAAAAAAAAGAAGCAGTTAAACTATGCCCTGTCTTATATCTGCAGAGTCATTTTTGGATACAAAGAAAAGGGCCTTAGATATTTGACTATAGAAGCATTAATTAAATAGAAGAAAGTTGAAGCATCTTCCTACCATCTGTAGATCCTAGGTCTTCCTTGAATCCCTTTACCCACTATAGAGTTGTCTTTAGCAGTCTCTGAAATGTCATTAGAAATAAACTAGAGAGTTCTTATTACATAAAAATATTCTTAGTCATTTACTCATTATAAAGACGTTTCCCTTTTCCTGTGCTTTTTCTGACCTCTGTCAGTGCATTTAGCACATTCTTACACTTGCAGAATTCTAACTAGATCTTATCACAGATTTTGTATCTGTAGATTTAATATTTTCAGGACTCAGCATTAGCAAAAGTAGAACAATTTCTTGGTCTTTACATTCCATCTAAACACATAATGACCTTCTCAAGAAAGTTGTTTGAATAAAAATCCCAACATAAAATAGCCCAGTGAAGGCATTTCTAAGTACAAATTATGGTGAGATTATGAGACACTTCTTTTCAAGGTCACAAAAGTATGCCAGCCCAGGGAAAGCTCTGTCCCAGTGTCAAGTGGGACGTGATAGTTTATTTGGAACTCATGCAGTGTCATTTATACTGAATTATTTGAATGTATGTTCTCACCTGCTGTCTGTCCTTTTAAAAAGTTATGGGGTAAATCATAACAAAGCAGTTTTTTTCCCCTTGATGTTGAATTGCAAGTGTTTTGTTCCTCTCTAGTGTAGTTTACTTCTAAGTGTGGCCTTTGAAAGGAGGAGGTAGGACCCTAACCGTCTAAGTGGATCATGGACTAATAATAACCTGTCCTTCAGTGACTAGTTTATAAGAGTATATTGCTTTTGGGGGGCTGTTACTTGACTGCTGGGCCAGCGTTAGTCCTGCTCTGTAGTGGACAATCTAAACTTTAAGCCTTGTAAGAGTTTCTAGAGTACACAGAATTTCTGATTGATACCTCTTGAGTACTTCAGAATTCAGCTTTTTAAAAAAAGTCTTAAAATTTTATATCCAGTATAGTTAACATGCAGTGTTGTATTAACTTGGGTATACAATACAGTGATTCAGCAATTCTTTGCATTACTCAGTGCTCATCAAGATAAGTGTACTCTTAATCCCCTTCACCTACTTCACCCCCCCCCCCCCCGGCCACTTCTGGTAACCATCAGTTTGTTCTCTCCATAGTTAAAAGTCTGTTCTTTGGTTTGTGTGTCTTTTTTGCCTTTGTTTGTGTCTTAAATTCCACATATGAGTGAAATCATGTAATATTTGTCTTTCTCCAACTGGCTAATTTCACTTAGCATTATCCTCTAGATCCATACATGTTGTTGCAAATGGCCAGATTTCATTCATTTTTATGGCTGAATAATAGTCCTGTGTGTGTGTGTGTGTGTGTGTGTGTGTATCACATGTTCTTTATTCATTCATCTATTGATGGA